>PVKP010016562.1:0-47917 GCA_004027715.1 Plecturocebus donacophilus
GTATGGTTCATGAAGCTCTCATGTTGTGTTTTTCAGCTCTATCAAGTCATTTATATTCTTCTCTAAGTTGTTTATTCTTGTAAGCATGTCATCAAACCTTTTTTCAAAGTTCTTAGTTTCTTTGCATTGGGTTAGAACATATTCTTTTAGCTCAGAGAAGTTTGTTATTACCCACCTTCTGAAGCCTGTTTCTGTCAATTCATCAGACTCATTCCCCATCCAGCTTTGTTCCCTTGCTGTTCAGGAGCTGTGATCCCTTGGAGGAGAGGCTTTCTGGTTTTGGGTGTTTCATCCTTTTTGTGCTGGTTTCTTCCCATCTTTGTGGATTCATCTACCTGTGGTCTTTGTAGTTGGTGACTTTTGGATGGGGTCTCTGAGTGGACATCCTTTTTGTTGATGTTGAAGTTATTTATTTCTGTTTTATTAGTTTTCCTTCTAACAGTCAGGCCCCTCTGTTGTAGGATTGCTGGAGGTCCACTCCAGACTGTGCTTGCCTGGGGATCACCTGTGGCAGCTGCACAACATTAAGGGTTGCTGCCAGTTTCTTTTTCTGTTATCTTCATCCCAGGAGGATACCTGCCGGATGTCAGCCTGAGCTCTCTTTATGAGGTGTCTCTTTGGATATATGGAGGTCAGAGAGTTCTTGAGGAGTCAGTCTGTTCCTTATAGGAGCTCAAGTCCTTTGCTGGGAGCTCTGTTGTTCCATTCAGAGCTGCTGGGCAGATGTGTTTAAGTCTGCTGCAGCGGAACTCATAACCACCTTTTTTCCCCAGATGCTCTGTCCTGGGATGTTGGAACTTTATTTCTAAGTTTCAGATGTGCTGCTGCCTTTTTTCAGAGATGCCCTGCTGAGCAAAGAGGTAGCCTAGTCACAGTCTGCCAGTAGAGGCGTTGCTGAGCTTCCATGGGCTCTGCTCAGCTGCTGTGTGAACTTCCTTGCTGTTTTGTTTACAGAGGTATAGTTAGAACTGCCTCAGTAATGGCAGTCTGCCTCAGTAATGGCAGACTGTCTAGGTAATGACGGACTGCCTCGGTAATGGCAGATTGCCTCAGTAATGGCAGACTGCCTTGGTAATGGTGGACTGCCTCTGTAGTGGTGGACTGCCTCAGTACTGGCAGATGTCCTTCCTCCAACAGAGCTGGACCATCCCGGGTCCAACTGTGCTTGCTGCGAAACTCTCAATCTAGAGCATTTCAGATTGCTGGTCCTTGTAGGGGTGTGCCCTGCCAAACCAGATCACCTGGCTCCCTTTTTTGGCCCCCTTTTCTCAGTTGAATGGGCTGCTCTGTCTCCCAGGCATTCCAGGTGCCAGTTGAAACAGTCGCCCAGATTTGTGTGAGTTTTTGTGCAGAGACCTGCTGTGCTGACTGAAACAGCCATGCCAGAAACTGGTGGCACTTTTCAGCCCAGGAATCTCCTGGTCTTTGGGCAGTGAAAACTTGTTTGGCAATGTGATGATCACTCACCCTCTGCGTTGTTCTCACTGGGGACTGCACTCCAGAGCTGTTCCTATTCAGCCATCTTGGATCCTCTCTTGGAATTGCATTGATAAACCATAAAATCTAGGGATGGGTCTCAGGCTGAAGACTGCTCTGTACCATCCTAGAAGCAGAAGAAAAAAAACTATTTGCATGGTTTTGAAGGTTCCTCTTGGGGTTGATTTCCAATTTTATTCCACTGTGTTCTGAGAGAGTACTTGATATAATTTCAGTTTTCTTAAATTTATTGAGACTTGTTTTGTGGTTCATCATATGGTCTATCTTGGAGAATGTTTCACATGCTGGTGAATAGAATGTATATTCTGCAGTTGTTGGATAAAATGTTCTGTAAATATCTGTTAAGTCTATTTGTTCTAAGATGCAGTTTAAATTGATTGTTTCTTTGGGGACTTTCAGTTGTGATGACCTGTCTAGTGCTATCAGTGGAATGTTAAATTCTCCCGCTTTTACTGTGTTGCTATCTCATTTCTTAGGTCTAGTAGTTGTTTTGTAAATTTGGGAGGTCCAGTGTTAGGTGCATATATATTTAGGATTGTGATATAATGATAAAGGAAATTTATCATTATATAATGTCCCTTTTTGTCTTTTTGAATTGCAGTTGCTTTAAAGTTAGTTTTGTCTGATAATAAGAACAGCTATTCCTCTTCACTTTTGGTTTCCATTTGCATGGAATATATTTTTCCACCCTTTTACCTTAAGGTTATGTCATTCCTTATCCATTAGATGAGTCTCTTGAAGACAGCAGATACTTGGTTGGTGAATTCTTATCCATTCTGCCAATCTGTGTATTTTAAGTGGAACATTTAGGCCATTTATATTCATTCTTACTATTGAGATGTGAGATACTATTCTGTTCATCATGCTGTTTGTTGCCTGAATACCTTTTTGTTTCATTGCGTTTTTGTTTTATAGGTCCTGTGAGATTTATGGTTTAAGGAGGTTCTATTTTGGTGTATTTCAAGGGTTTTTTTTTCAAGATTTAGAGTTCCTTTTAGCAGTTCTTATAGTGCTGTCTTGGTAGTGGTGAATTCTTTCAGCATTAAAGACTGTATCTTTCCTTTGTTTATGAAGCTTAGTTTCATTGGATACAAAATTCTTGGCTGATAATTATATTGTTTAAAAAGGCAAGAGATCAAACCCCAATTCTTCTAGCTGATAGGGTTTCTGCTGAGAAATCTGCTGTTAATCTGATAGGTTTTCTTTTATAGGTTACCTGATGTTTTTACCTTACAGCTCTTAAGATTCTTTCCTTCATCTTAACTTTAGATAACCTAATGACTGTGTGCCTAGGTGATGATTTTTTTGCAATAAATTTCCCAGGTGTTCATTGAGCTTTTTGTATTTAAATGTCCAGATCTCTAGCAAGACCAGGGAAGTTTTCCTTGATTACTCCCTCAAATATGTTTTCCAAACTTTTAAATCTCCCGTCTCCCTCAGGAGCTTCAATTATTCTTAGGTTTGGTCATTTAACATAATTCTAAGCTTCTTGGAGACTTTGTTCATTTTTAAAAATTCTTTGTCTTTGTTGATTAATTTGAAAGCCTTATCTTCAAGATGTGAAGTTATTTCTTCTACTTGTTTGATTCTATTGCTGAGACTTTTCAGTGTATTTTGTATTTCTCTAAGTGTGTCCTTCATTCCCAGAAGTTGTGATTGTTTTTTATCTATGCTATCTATTTTACTGAAGATTTTTCCCTTCATATCTTGTATGTTTTTTTTTTAATTTAAATTGGACTTTACCTTTCTCTGGTGCCCCCTTGATTAGCTTAATAATCAACCTTCTGAATTCTTTTTCTGGCAATTCAGAGATTTCATCTTGGTTTGGATCCATTGCTGGTGAGCTAGTGTGATCTTTTGGGGATGCTAAACAACCTTGTTTTGTCATATTACCAGAATTGTTTTTCTGGTTCCTTCTCATTTGGGTAGACTGTCAGAGGGAAGATCTGAGGCTCAAGGGCTACTATTCAGATTCTTTTGTTCCCCACAGGGTGCTCTCTTGATATGGTACTCTCCCCTTTCTCCTAGGAATATGGCTTTCTGAGAGCTGAGCTGCAGTAGTTGATATTTCTCTTTTGGATCTAGCTACCCAGCAGAGCTACCAGGCTCCAAGTCAGGACTAGGGAGTTTCTGCACTGAGTCCTGAGATGTGAAATGTCTTTAAGTCTCTCAGCCATGGATACAAGTACCTGCTCTGGTGGAGGTGGCAGGGGAGTGACGTGGACTCTCTGAGGGTCCTTGGTGGTAGTTTTGTTTATTGTACAAGTTTTGTGTTGGTTGGCCCCCAGCCAGGAGTTGGTGCTTTCAAGAGGACATCAGCTATGGTAGTACAGGGAGGATCAGGTGGTGGGTGGGGCCCTAGAGCTCCCAAAAGAATATGTCCTTTGTCTTCTGCTAACAGCACAGATAGAGAAAGACCATCAGGAGGGGGAAATGTTAGGCTTGTCTGAACTCAGTCTGTTTGGGCAGAGCTTGCTGTAACTGCTATGGGGGATGGGGTGTGGTTCTTAGGCCAATGGAGTTATGTTCCCAAAGGCATTATGGCTGCCTCTGTTGCATCATGCAGGGCAGGGGGAAAGCTGCACCAGGGAAGTCGGGGAAAGCAGGCAGTTATAGGCATCACCCAGCTCCCAAACAGCCCAAAAGGCTGGTCTCACTTACACCATGCCTCCCCAACAGCACCTAGTTTATTTCCAGTCAGCAGGTAGGCAGGGCTAAGAATTTGTCCCCGGATACTAGCCTCCCAGCTGAGAAAGCAAGTAGAGCTTTCAGATTTCATGCCTCTCTGCCTGCTGTGGCTTCTGTGCTGTGTCTGCACTCCTGATTTGCCCTCTCCCCAGGTTCTGTCCAGGAAACTTTGCATTTAGTAAAAATTGTTACAAAGTTCAGCTGGAATTTTTCTTTTCCTGTGGTCTTTTCTCAGTTCCTTGGGCAGCCCTCCCCAAGGATCTCTGTGAGACAGTTAGAAATGGCTTCCCTGGGGACTGAGAGGGCCCATAGGGCTCTTTTTGCTGCTGCTTCTACCTTGTATTTTGCTCAGCTATCTAAATTAATCTCAGGTCCAGGTAAAGTCAGATCCTTTCCCCATGATATGGACCTCCAGGTTCCCCAGTGAGGATGTGTCTTTGGGGGTAGATGACCCCCATTTCACACTTAGAACACTCTCAGTTATTTTATTGTCTTCAGGGACCTGTAGCAGCAATCCACTTCCTTCAAAGGGTCTGTGGAGTCTCTTGGCTTTCCTGATAATGTTCCTGTGGTAGTTCTCAGAGCAAAAGTTCGTGATGTGAATCTCCACACACTGCCGTGTTCGTCCGAGTGACAGCTGCAAGTTAATCCTCCCATTCAACCGTTGATGAGCATTTAGATTAACCACATATCTTACCTATTGTAAATCATGCTGCGGTAAACATGGAAGTGCAGATATCACTTTGACATCCTCTTCATGGCCTGTAGATCCAGTAATGGGATTACTGGATCATATGGTAGTTCTATTTTTAATTTTTAAAACAACTTTTATACTGTTTTTAATAATGGCTGTACTACATACATTCCATGATAGTGTGTAAGAGTTCCCCTCTTTCTACATCCACATTAGCATTACATTTTGTCTTTTTAATAACAACTATTCTAACTGGAGTAAGGAGATATCTCAGTATGGTTTTGATTTGCATTTCCCTGAAGATTAGTTATATTGAGCATTTATTCATATACCTGTTGAACATTTGTATGTCATCTTTGGAGAAATGTGTTTTCATGTCTTTTGCCCATTTTAAAATCTAGATTATTTGTTTTGTTGTTATTTTTCTATTGAGAGTTGAGTTCCTTATATATCCTGGATATTAACCCCTTGTTAGGTACATAGTTTGCAAATAGTTTCTCCTATCAGTTGTCTGTTAACTTTATTGAGCATTATCTTTGCTGTGCAGATTTTTAGTTTGATATAATCCTGTTTGTCTATTTTTGCTTTTGTTACCCATGCTTATCAGATCTTATTCAAAAAAAACCTTTGTCCAGACCAGTGTCATGAAACATTCCCCTTATGTTTTTTTTTCCATATTGTTATTATTTCAGCTCTTATATGTAAGTTTAGTCCATTTTGACTTGATTTTTATATATGGTTATAGGTAAGGGTTTAGTTTCATTTTTCTGCAGGTGGACATTCAGTTTTCCCAGTGCCATTAATTGAAGACTGTCTTTTCCCCAATATGTGTTCCTTGTACTTTTATTGAAAACCAGTTGGCTGTAAGTATGTGAATTTTTCTCTTTTCTGTTCTCTTTTGCATTCTAAATGTTCTATTATGTTTAATTGGTCTGTATGTCTGTTTTAATGCCAGTACCATACTGTTTTGGTTACTATAGCTCTATAATATATTTTGAAATTATATCGTGTGGTGCTTTTAGCTTTGTTCTTTTTGATCAAAATTGTTTCAGCTATTCAGGGTCTTTTGTGGGTCTATATGAATTTTAGGATTTCTTTTTTTTCTATTTCTGTGAAGAATGTCATTGGTCTTTTGATAGGGATTGCATTGAATCTATGGGTCATTTTGGGTAGTCTAGTCACTTTAATGATATTAATTCTTCTAATCCATGAACATAGGGATAGCTTTGTGTTTATATGTGTCATCTTCAATTTCTTTCATCAATATTTTATAGTTTTCATTGTAGAAAATTTTTCATGTCTTTCTTGAAATTTATTCCTATGTATCTTATTTTTATTATAGCTATTGTAAATGGGATTGCTTTCTTGGTTTCTTTTTCATAAATTTTGGTACTGGTACCTAGAAATATTACTGATTTTCATATGTTGGTTTTGTATCCTGCAACTTGACTGAATTCCTTCATTAGTTCTAACAGTATTTTTGTGTGTGGAGTTTTACTTTTTTTTTTTTTTTAATATATAAGATCATGTTATGTACAAACAGAGGCAAGCTGATGGGCTCCTTTTCAATTTTTATATCCTTTATTTTCTTTCTCTTGTGTAATTGCTCTATGACCCCTGTACTATGTTGATTGGAAGTGGTGAAAATGAACATCCTTGTCTTATTCTAGATCTTAGAGAAAAAGCTTGCAACTATTTTTCATTTGATATGATGCTTGCTGTGGGTTTGTCACATGTGGCCTTTATTTTTTATACCTAATTTGGTATCATGAAGGCACATTGAATTTTATCAAATGCTTTTTTCTCTATCTGTTGAAATGATTATATGATTTTTTGTCCTTGATTCTGTTAATGTGATATGTCACATTTACTGGTTATGTTAAACCATGTGAACGATCTTTTTAATGTGCTATTGAATTTGGTTTGCTAGTATTTTGTTGAGGATTTTTGCATCTATATTCATCAGGGAAATTGGCCTGTAGCTTTTTTATTGTTGTCGTGTATTCTTTTCTGGTTTTGGTAACAGGATAATGCTGGTTTCGAAGAATGAGTTTGCAAGAATTCCTTCTTCTTAATTTTTTTTTGCATTGTTTGAAAATAATTGGCATTAGTTCTTCTTTAGATGTTTGGTAGACTATATATTTAAAAAAACCCTGCATATGTACCCTGAACCTTAAATAAACATTAACAAACTAAAAATCTCAGAAAAATGGAATAGGGATTCTCTTCCAACAACCATTATTCTGAGATTGAGTCAATACCTCTCATTTTTTGTGTGGGTGATTTTGCCCATCAACCCTATTCACAGCAATTTAGCTGCATATCTTTGTTAAGGGCATGGGTTCTTACAATATTAAGTATCAAAGTAGCATATATATAGTTGTGAGTTACTGTTAATCAGCCAGCTTAGAATTATGTTTTTGTAATAGATTTTTACCTTAAATAAAAGTAACATGTTTTGCTTTTAAAAAGATGTTTGGTAGAATATAGCACTATGGCCATCAGGTCCTGGTTTTTTCTTTGATGGGAGACATTTTTTTACTGATTCAGTCTCATTACTTGTTATTGGTCTGTCCAGGATTTCTATTTCTTTGTGCTTCAATATTAGTAGGTTGTATGTTTACAGGAGTTTATCAGTTTTTTTCTAGGATTTTCTATTTGTTGGCATATGGTCCATAATAGTCTCCCCTATGATGTTTATATATCTTTTGTAATGTCTCCTTTTACTTCTCTGAGTTTGACCACAGCAGTTCAGCTGGGGAACTATTGTATGTATGCATGGCATCATGGCGGTAGAGCCACAGGGATGGGGAGATGCAGTGGCTACTGGATCCTGGAGCAGAACTCATTCTCACAGTGCCTCTTGTTATAAGATGGCACCATGTTATAGCAGCTTGGGTCACGGCAGGGGAGGGGCAAACATGGACTTCTATGGAGCAATGCAGCTGTGTAAAATTCTGCCAGTTCCCCAAAGTGTACTCAGAGCCTGTGCATATTCTTTCTAATAGCATATTCTTTCGTTCTTGAAAAAATATTTTATTTCTCGCTTTTGGCTGCTGTGGTAGATTATAAAAATGGCCACAGATCATTCTACGTCTTCTATCTATGATCTAGAGAAGTGCTCTGCCACACTGATCCGAGGCTGACCTTGTGATTTCCTTTGGCCAATAGGACATTTAAAAACATGATGCAAGTGAAGGCTTGGAAAGTCTTTGTTCATTGGGGCTTACTCTCTTCCTGAGCTTGGGAACTCTGTAATCACTACCACGTGAATAAGTGTAAATTGGGCCGCTGGATAATGAGAGACATATGGCTAAGTCATCCTTATTGCACGAGCTGATATTCAGCCATCTGTCAGACATGTGAATGTGGTCATCCTAGACCACCCAGCCCCAGCCAACCTGGCCCAACCAGAAGAACCATGAGCTGAGCCACCCAATAGTGAGAGATGAGAAGCATTAGTTGTAATAAATTTTTGTTTAAGCCACAAACTTTGGGGATGGTTTATGACATAACAAAAGATAACTGATAGATACTCTATCGTGAAAATAATGGCTTGCATTTTTTCAAAATGTCAGTATCATTAAAGAAAAGAAAGACCAAAGAACTGTTCCATATTGGAGGAGAGTAAACAGGCATGGAAATAAAATACAAAATGTCATACTGGGTTGGATCTTGGATTGGGTGGAGGAAATGCTTTAAATGACATTGTTGGAATGCATAAAATTGGAATATGAACTGTAGAATAGAAAAAAATAATGTGGCAATATTTTCTCAAATTTTATAATTTTATTGTGGTTATATATGAAAATATCCTGTTCTTAGGAAATGCACACTAAAGTATTATGAGGTAAAGTGGCATGATTTATGTAATCTCTCAAATAATGTAGAAACACTAATATACCTGTGTGTGTGTGTGTGTGTGTGTGTGTGTGTGTGTGTGTGTGTGTGTGTCAGAGAGAGAGAGCCAGAGACAGAGAAGGAAGGAAGGAGGGAGGAAGAGAGAATTATAAAGCAGCTGTGGCAAAATGTTAAAAATTGAGCAGTCTGGGTAAAGTTTTATGAGAGTTATTTGTACTATTGTATTTTTTAACTTTAAAAATATTTCAAAAAAACTTGACAATTGAGAAAATAAAGAAATAATTGATACAGCTTCTTCTAGAAATTTCCTAACAATATTATCTCAATACATTTGTTTTAGGCAAAGCCAAGATACTCATTTATGTAGCCATCAGACCTGGGGACTTATGATTGAAATTGGAATTGAAGAATGTCGGAATCATGTTCATTTCATGTGAACTACGTGTGAAGAGAAATAGAAGTCCTTTAAAGGTATGGGGTAGGGAAAGGATGCTGGATAGGGAAGAAAAAAATCTGGATTTTTTTTTGTCTTGATTATACTATATATCTTAAAACAAGTTATTCAAGTCTCGGCCTCAGTTTTATCTTAAACTAAATGGAAAGGTGATCTCTTAAACTTCTCACTGATGTTAACATTTATAGAATCACTTACAAAAGGAAGTCAAATGTGTTGATCAGTGACTGCTAGTGTTGTGATCTTAGTGGCCTTTTGTTATTATGTGATAACTCCACATGACAAGTATTTTTGGGTGCCCTTTTCAGTATGTAGAAGCATATGAGCATAGGCTTGAGTTATTATGTAGTTGCCCCTGTGGAAACCAGGCTATCTGGAGGTGATCTTAGTAGATAATGGTTTTTACATGATGATGATGATATTGAAAGTTCTATTGATGATTATGGTAATATATAAATTGCAAGGATTGGGGTTGGTTAGGATGACTCCCCACCCCCACAACACACACACATACAGACACAACCTAACTCCCCCAGCATACCAAAATGACAAAAGAAAAAAGAATCACAATGACAGAAATGACAGGGTGACATATGGAAGAGAAAGACACATTATAATCTGGAAGACATGTAGTGGATTGCCCATAGGGAAGACTTGTATTTTTAGCAGCACTAAAATTTAGCCCAAATAAGAATGCCAGGATCACTGTGAAAAAAGTGACCTGGACCCTTTTACAATTGTCAGGGTTTAGATATAACAGAAATGGCCTGATTTAGACATGTGGTAGATATCTCTGGCTCTTGATACCCTGCAGCTTTATTCTGTGTCCTCACCCTCTCCTCACTCTTTATGTCTTATTTTCACATTTCTCCCGTCTTGCTCCTTTTACTCTTTTATCCCCTTCCAAAGGCTGTTGCACTTGTGAGCAATATTTAAGCCATTTAGGGTTCTCTCGGGAAAGATACTGTTATAAACACTTTTTATTGATGTAAGTATATAGCTTAGTGAATTTTCACAAGCTGAGTGTACCCAGTAATTAACATCCCCATCCAAAAAGAGAACATTACCTACATCCCATAAGCCATGTTCATGTCTATTCCCTTACAATAGCTCCCTCCAAGGGTAATGATCTTTCTGTCTTCTAACAGTGCAGATTAATTTTGTCTGTTTGGAACTTTATATAAATGGAATCTATTCTTTTGTATCTTCTGGTCAATATGTGATTGTGAGATTCATCCATATTGGTGCACATAGCTACAGTTTATTCATTTTCATGCTGTGTAGCATTGTGTTTAAGATATACCACAATCTTTTTATTCATTGTACACTTGGTAGGCATGAATGTATTTCTGCTTTTTGACTATTAAGAACAGCACTGCTCTGAACATTCTGGTACTTAACTTTTGGCAAATATATGTATTTGTTGGGTGTATATCTGGGAGTTAGTTGCTGGGCTGTGGGAGATGTATGTGGTCAACTTCAGGAGATGCCATGAGGACATTATTTTACAAGTACCTTTTATGGGCCAAGAACTTGCCATGTCATTACAGTGATCTTCTTATTGAGGGTATGCTGCTGAAGACATTGAAGTTTGGAACAGTTAAATAAATTATGCAAGGTCTCTCATTGCTTGGGCTGGAGCAGGGATTAGAACCTAGCCTGGTTTGACTTCAAAGCCTTTTTTGTTTTTTTAATGATGTCCTCCCATTAGCTTCTGATCTCTGGTTTAGAACTATGAAGGCCTATTTTCATATCATTTAAGGATAAATGTCAGCAGCTTTCTAAACAAAGCTATTTGTTTTATTCTTAACATTTCTAGCTAATAAAAGCATTTGATGGCTATGTTCCCTAGAAATGCTGGCAAGAGGCAAGGATACAAAACAGTAGACATCTGTGTTCTTTCTGTTCCCAGGTGAGTCATAGATGGTTTCCTGTCCCCCAGAGACTTGGGCTCCCCTTTCATGTCATAGAGTTGTTGCTGGCAAATCAGAAACAACATTTGCTACAACCTTTGTGCCCAGTAGAATGTATAACAAGTTCTCACCACAGGAATATGAGTAGAAGTGATGTATGTCATCTCCAAGTATAAGTAGCTGAAAACAGGCGTTCCTTCTTCTCTTTATCTTTTCCTATACACCAAACAGATACAGAGGATTTGGCAGTAGACTTTGAGCCCATGGTGATGGTGGAGCCATTGAGGGAGTCTGGGTCCCAAATCACTGCTTAGAAGAAAGGAAGGCTACCTGCCAATCAGGTACTTTGAGTGAATGACAGATATCCATTGTGTTGGGCCCCTAAGTTTGTGGGCTTATTTGCAACAGTAGCTAGCAAATACACCAGGGAAGTCTCCACAGTCATCCCACTATTTCCTTCTGCCTTAATCATTTGGATTCTGGAACTTCCTCTATGGCTGAAACCTGAAAAACACGTTTGAGGATCATAGGAATTGAGTGCTCTGCTTCACAGAGCCTTGATCTGATTATTTTTGTGAATCATCTTCAGCCCCTTTATTTATTGCATGTCCTGTGAGAATGTAATGCAATTTTAGGTTATTTTAGCCTTTGAAACTCTGTTGTTTATAAAGGAACCCATTACAGACTGAAAAAGGGCCTTTTTGTGGCAGCAATGGAAAACTTACTGGAATTTCTTTTTCTATGTAGCCAAGCATTTATACAGCCCATTAACACTTTTCAGACTTCAAGCTTCGCAGAAGCTTTGTGACATTGGACAGGCAGCTATTATTATCTTTATCCGGCAGTTGGATGACCAATAAATGAAATGCAGAAAGGTTAGGTCACACTAGACTAGAATCCAGCTGCGTAGCTCCAGTTCATTGCCTTTTGGCTCCTCTCTGACGTGCCAGTGTCTGTGTCAAGAATAAGAGAATTATCACTGGATTTACTAAGCCAATTATGATAAGATGTTCAGACCCAGGCTGAGGAATCAGTAATTCAAAGAAATTATTAATTTTTCAATTATTTATTTAAAGGTGGGTTTTGTGCATTAATTTTATGTATCAATTTCTAAAGCTTTATTAGCCTATCACACGGTTGTAGTGTACATCTGTATAGATTAAACACTACATAACAATATCTGGCAGCCAATATGGTCATATAAAGGAGGATCTAAATGCCACAAGATCGAGGTAAGGGTTTTGGCATATTCTAAACACATATCTGAGCCCTATATCTACAAGTGTGAGTCTTTCCTCTTTCTTTCCTTCTGCTTCAATGCTGTGAAAGTATAAAGTTTCCCAAATTCTGATGCCTGCCACCTTTTCGTGCCCACCTATTCATCTTATTTCCACATTCATTCTGGCTTCCTGCCATAAAGTCTCACACAAATGCTTTTTGGTTTGTTTATCTACCAAAATTTGTTCTCTTTCTCCTCCTTGTAGGTGCCATTTCATTCCAAGGCCTCCCCGTGCTTGCTTTTCATGTGAGCTTCATCATGACTTACTGAATCATGGAGATTTTGATTTTTTTGTACCCCTCACATGAGATATGGTCCTATCACTGTTCTTTCTGTCATATAGACCCCTTATGTGAAATGCCTTCCTTAACCCTACCCATTCTTTCAGGCCCTTCTTAAGTCATCTTTTCTACATTCAGGGTTCCTCCAGCCTTTCTGATCTTCCTGTCTTCTATACACTATCAAGAGATGTTGTGGAAAAGCCTTAGGAATCAGCAGCTCCGAGTTCTTAAATGACACTGCCATGGCCCTGGGTAAGTCACTTAGCTCTTCTGAGCCGTAGTTTCCATTTCTGTAAAATGAGTGCATTTGGCTCGTAACATCAAAGTTCCTTTGCGGATAGTGATTCTCTAAATTTAGCCTTGATTTCAAGTGATGGGATCCAACCTAGTTTTTGGCAAGTCCCCAATTTAGTTTTCTACAAACACCAGAGAATGTTCAGAAACTCTTGGTCTATTTCCAAGAAGGAAGAACCTAAGTATCCAAATCGTGTGAACTCTTCAGGGAATAATCAAGTCATACTTTTTTTATTTTTTGTTAGCAGCATACATTTACTAAGTGTATTAGTTAGCTATTACTGCATAACAAATTGCCTCAGAGTTTAGTGGCTTTAATGCAACAATCATTTATTATTACACACTTTCTGTGGGTCAGGAATCTGTGCATGGCTTAGCTGTGTCCCATGTCTCAGAGTCTTTCACAAGGCTGCAATCAAAGTGTTGGCCAAGACTGCAGTCACCTCAAGATTCAGTTGGTAGAGAATATGGCTGTTAGCAGGATTCAGTTTTTCACAGGCTATTGGACTGAAGGCCTCAGTTTCTTGCTGGATATTGGCCAGAGCCTCCCTCAGTTCCTTGCTATGTAGGCCTCTCCATAGGGCCATTTACTACATAGTAGCTTGCTTCTTCTGAGTAAGCAAGCAATAAAAGCCACAGAGAGAGCAAGATAAAAGTCAAAGTCTTTTGTAACCTGATCTTGGAAGTAACACCCTGTCACACTTGCTGCATTCTGGTTATTAGCTGGGGCCAGCAAAGAGCCATCTCCTTTTTCTTTTTTCTTTTTGGATACTGGAGATTATAATTTTTATTACATTTTTTTGTTTTTTTACTTTAGGTGCATACTATATCTGGCATTTCTCCCCATGTTATCCCTCCCCACCATCCCCACCCCTCACTGTCTCTCCCCTACCCCCACAACTGCCCCCACTGTGTGATGCTCCTCTCCCTGAATCCACATGTTCTCATTGTTCAACACCTACCTATGAGTGAGAACATGCAGTGTTTGGTTTTCTGTTCTTGTGTCAGTTTGCTGAGAATGATGGTTTCCATATTCATCCAAGTCCCTACAATGGACACGAACTCATCGTTTTTTTGTGGCTGTGTAGTATTCCATGGTGTATGTACCACATTTTCTTTGTCCAGTCTATCATCAGTGGGCATTTGGGTTGGTTCCAGGTCTTTGCTATTGTACACAGGGCTGCAATGAACATATGTGTGCATGTGTCTTTATAGTAGAACGATTTATAGTTCTTCGGGTATATACCCAGTAGTGGGATTGCTGGGTCAAATGGAATTTCTATTTCTAGATCCTTGAGAAATTGCCACACTGTCTTCCACAATGGTTGAACTAATTTACACTCCTACCAACTGTGTAAGATTGTTCCTATTTCTCCACATCCTCTCCAGCATCTGTTGTCTCCAGATTTTTTAATGATCACCATTCTAAGTGATGTGAGGTGGTATCTCAATGTGGTTTTGATTTGCATTTCTCTAATGACCAGTGATGATGAGCATTTTTTCATATGTTTATTGGACTCATATATGTCTTCTTTGAAAAGTGTCTGTTCATATCCTTCTCCCACTTTTGGATGGGTTTGTTTGTTTTTTTCTTGTATATCTGTTTTAGTTCTTTGTAGATTCTGGATATTAGCCCTTTGTCAGATGGGTAGACTGCAAAATTTTTTTCTCATTCTGTTGGTTGCTGGTCCACTCTAATGATGGTTTCTTTTGCTGTACAGAAGCTCTGAATTTTAATTAGATCCTATTTGTCATCTTGACTTTTATTGCCATTACTTTTGGTGTTTTAGTCATGAAGTCCTTGCCTATGACTATCCTGGATGGTTTTGCCTATGTTTTCTTCTAGTTTTTTTTATGGTGTTAGGTTTTATCTTTAAATCTGTAATCCATCTGGAGTTAATTTTAGTGTAAGGTGACAGGTAGGGGTCCAGTTTCTGCTTTCTGAACATAGCTAGCCAGTTTTCCCAACACCATTTATTAAACATGGAGTCCTTTCTCCATTGCTTGTTTTTGTCAGGTTTGTCAGAGATCAGATGGTTGTAGATGTGTGGTGTTGCTTCTGGGATCTCTGTTCTGTTCCATAGGTCTATGTCTCTGTTTTGGTACCAGTACCATGCTGTTTTGATTACTGTAGCCTTGTAGTATAGTTTGAAGTCTGGCAGTGTGATGCCTCCGGCTTTGTTCTTTTTGCTTAGGATTGTCTTGGGTATGCGGGTTCTCTTGTGATTCCATACGAGTTTTAAAGTGTTTTTTTCCAGTTCTGTGAAGAAGGTCATTGGTAGCTTAATGGGGATAGCATTGAATCTATAGATTACTTTGGGCAGTATCACCATTTTCACAATATTAATTCTTCCTAACTATGAGCATGGAATGTTTTTCCATCTGTTTGTGCTTTTTCTATTGAGTTGTTAACCAGTTGAAAAATAAGACAAATAGATTAGGCAGATGAGAGGCCAAAAATGCAGACACCTCTACCTTGACACTGGTTTTGTGTCAATGAAATCAGTCGTTCTATATGAAAATACTAAAGGAGCCCCTTTCCAGTTATTTTAAATAGAGAAAATTATTATGTATTACAAATCAATCCCAAACCCCCAAGTGACTAAAACACATTAAAATGTCCATGCATAAAGAAGAAACTGTCATATCACAAGATAAATGCTTAAAACATTGTTTTCTTGGTACCAAACCTACCAAAATTAATATGGCTGTTGAAAAATAGTTACTTTCTCTGCAGTGATATTTTCCTTAGTGCCAGAAACATCATAGCCACAAATCTCCTCTGTTGATACTTGAAGCACTTTAAAATAGCTGTGGGTCCTTCTGATTCATCTAAACTTGATTCATTCTAAATGCCAATTGTATTTCCAGTGAAACTTCCAGATGTTTTCCACACATTCTTTTATTAAAAATGTTGTATTGATTTTTAAAGGCATAAATGTAGCTTTTTAATGCAACCTTCATTCCACTGAGAAGTACTTAGGTAAAGTTTGGATATCAAAAACCAAGAGGCATTCTCCTGAGAAAACATTAACCAGGGAAAAATTCTGTGTGGTATACCTGTATTACTTTTGTTGCAAATAGTGCTTATATTGGAAAATGTGATTTATGTCTGTGGACAAGTAGGTTGTAAAATTCTGCACTCTAGAATTAGTTAGACTTATCTGTTGAGTCATAGATCATGTTGGAGAACTGTATGCGTTCCCTGGAGGGAAATGTTGAAAACATTTTTCTACATAGGAAACATTCCCATTATGTTGAAAACATAAGGCAAGACCAGAGCACAACATACCATTTTGGAGGGTAGGCATCTCCCAAGAAAAAGGAAAGAGGAGTGGGCCAGAAAAACTCATTTAAACTCCCTAGTCAGATCCAGTTACTCTTTCTGTGGAGGGGCTGACAGAGGCTAGAAAGAATACCCTAGTGAGCTCTCTCCACATGTAAAGAAACTACTGAGTTGGGGAGACATGACCCTCATCACAGACCATGTAATATTCCAATTCTTTACATGCATGAATCTTACAATGGCCTTGTAAATTGGGTGCTGCTATCTTTGTTGCTATTACAGATGGGAGAATTTGAGAGATGAAGCAACACGTCAAAGGAACAGGAACAGAAAGGAAGAGAAAATGGTACATTTGAGACTCAAACCTAGGTCTCAAATGTACTTAATGATGAAGTAATACTGCCTTACCATTTTGCATACTTTTCTTAACTCTTGACTGTAACTGGAAGTAAAATGTTGCTGAATTTTTAGCTGGTAGTGCCATGATTTTTGACAGATTTTCACTGGTATAGTCCTTATTCAAGTTTCTAGGATCCACTTTGTTTCTTTGTCTAGGCTGAAAATTCTCCTTTGCTCAAATGATGTTCATCAGTAGATGGATCTTGTCAGGTTTCAACAGGAATGTTTAATTTTAAAACTTTAGAGATCACTTAGATCCATCCAAGGCTTTCCTGAGATCAATACCATAATTACATTTATCCTTTCATCCTTTCATCCTTCTTTTATCCTTTCATCCCCTTCTGATCTTTTATATAATTTGTAGTCAGAATTATGTGCTGAAATGCAAAATCACTCTTAAAATCTCGTAATGGCATCCCACTGCTTACAAGATAAATCCCAAGATCCTTAACCAGGCATGTGACTTCATATTTTCATCCTTGCTTTTCTCTCCAGCCTAATTACTAGTTCTCATTCTAGAATGACAAGATTCAATCATTTGAAACTATCTGCAGCTGGCATAGCTCCTCTGAAGATGGATGTGGAATGCTAACAGTTTTGACTGAATGACTTAGTGAAAATATCGTAAAATCAGAGATCTCCAAAAGGCCTCAAACACCTCTTCATTTTGCTCCCCTTAACTGCCCTGAAGGGCCCCTAATATATTCATGACAAGTTGTTGTTAGGGCTGTTTCTTTAAAAATCTAGAGTTTCCTGTCATCAGTCTCAAGACTTTTATTCATTTTAGAGGTAGCCAGAGACTCTCAGCAAAACACTGGGTTATGTGTTTGTCCAACCAAGGGGGGAAGGTGTTGGTTGCAGGATTCTGAACTGATTGGAAGGGAAGGGAGCTAAGGAGTGTTAAAATAATTAATAGAGAGGCCATTAGATTGAGGTGGCTCCAGAACCCTGAATTCCTACATAAGCAAACCAAAACTCAACTCAGAGCAAATGGTTATATCCTGGGAAATGAAACTTAAGCTTAGCTAATAAGAAACCACCAACTAATTTTAAACTAGTGACTCTAAGGCTACTGTTCTACCTTAACCCACCAAATGTTTTCTTTGTTTTGCTTCAACTTTGTTTTGCTTCCAAACTTTTGCTTACAAAAATTTTCTTCTTGCCCCACTTCAGTGGAGCCCAAACCACTTGTAGTTTGGTGCTGCCTGATTCATGAATCACTGTCTGCTCAAATAAACTCTTTAAAATTTTAATGTGCCTAAGTTTATCTTTTAACAGTGGGAAGTACAGATGGAATTTTTAAAAGATTCATTTCCTCAATGGGGCTAGAGAGGAAAGATGTAAAATCAGCTTTAATTCATTTCAATCCTGAGATTTGGGGTCCTCCTGTTCCTGCAATCATACCACAGGATGGATGGAATTAGGACACAGTAGCTTTAGGTTGATCTGCAACCTAGTATTACCTTGCCACTTCATTAACAGCTATTAAATCAGTTACCAAAGCCATTGAGAAAATGATGAGTGAATCATGCTGACATACATGAAAAGTTACCTTGAGATACCTGCCAGAACCCACTAACAGGACCTTTTTGCCTACCTTGATGTGTTCTGTGCAGGTACTTTGCAGTCTGCAGATCCTGACATGTGAGCCCATTTTAATGATAACAGAGACCACAAGAGGGGAAAAAAAAAAATCCATCCAAGGCCTTTCCTGAGATCAATACCATAATTACATTTTAGACCCTCCAGGTATTAATCTTATATTTTCAGAAAAGCAATTCCATTTTCCTGGCATGGTCTCTTAGAAATTATACTGCTTCTCCATGGCTCTTTTTAATTTTTTCCCCGAGGGGGAAGGGAAGGCAAGCCTTTTCCTTTTCACATCCTTCCCTCCTACAGCCATTCTCTCTTTTAAATTGAATGTTCATAGATACTCTAAAAATACTATACACAGAAAAAGGGCTGATGTGAGAATATTTTATAATATTAACAGCTTGAATATAGGCTGTTTTAGTGCTTTCTGGAACTCCTTGCTTGCATTATTTTATTTAAAACATACTGTGTTTGCTGTCTAAAAATAATCTTCGTTGAACACTTCTTATGGACTAGTTATTGTTCTAAGCACTTGATATGAATTAAGTAATTTCAATCTTATTAGAACCCTGTGAAATAGATACTATTTTACACATTAGGACTCAAAAGTGTAGAGTATTTGGAACCACTGCTTAAAGGCTCACAGCTGGTAGAGGCAGAAGGAATATCCCAGGGAATTTAACTCCAGCATCTGCATGCTCAGCCACCAAGCTATCTCTGACTTAATCTGTATGTATTTTATACTGGCCAGGAAATCTATAAAAATATTAGACATGGTGTCTATACTCAGTTGAATAGTGTGTCTCACAAATTCAGGTTCACCTAGAACCTCAGAATGTCACCTTACTTGGAAATAGAATCTTTGCAGATGTAGTTAGTTGAGCTAAAATGAGGTCATACTGGATTAACATGGGCCCTCTAAGGTGTTTTAATAAGGAGAGGGAGTTTTAGAGACAGACACACAGAGAGAAGATGGCCATGTGAAGGCAGAGACAGAAGTTGGAGTGATGCAACTGCAAGCCAAGGAATCCAAAGGACTACCAGAATCACCAGCAGCTAGGAAGCGGCTAGGAAGAGTTCTTTTCTAGAGACTTTGGAGGGAACATGGCCCTGCTGACACCTTGATTTCATACTTCTAGCTTTCAGAATTGTGAGAGAATAATTTCCTGCAGCCCTAGGAAACTAATGCAGTGATCTCAAAAGCTCATAAGCTGGCAGGGGAAATGAATAAGGAAATGAATAATTAAAAATATATGACAAGAGCTACAACAAAAAGAAGTACATTAAATGTTACATAGAAGCTCTGGAAGGGAGTATAACTGATGAAGAGGGAAGGGTAATATAGAATTTTTTCCATTATTATAATTTCTTTTATTGAAGAAGCAGTATGACGTGGTGATTAAGAATATAGATTCTGCAGAAAGATTGACTGCATTTGAATCTTGGCTGTGCCATTTATGAGCTGTGTGCCCTAGGTAAGTTACCTAACCTTCCTGTGTCCCTGGCAAGTTACTTAACCTCCCTGTGCCCGTTTTCTCATCCATGGAATAGTTTTCAGATACCTTTGACATTCATGGTTTCATTTAATTATCACAGCAGCCTTGAAAGGTGGGGAGTTGGGGCAAATATCATCATCCTCATCTTATGAACATTGCCCAGAGCCATACAGCTAATACCTGATGGCAGGGCTCACTTCTGTGACAGTGGACTAGTTTCTTAACTGTGCTGTTTCAGTTTCCTAATCCATAAGGTGATGGTGATGGTGGTAGTGGTGGTGATACTACTGATGGTGATTATGATGGTTATTATGCACTGAAGGCCTACTCGCCTATTCCATGCTAGTTTCTCTGATGGGAAACTATTATTCTTCTCCATTTTACAGGAGACTAAACTGAGGCTTTTAGAGAAACTGGTCCAAGGCCACCATCTCTGTGCTCACAGGATGATTTGGCAGAATTTATGTTAAAGCAATTTATAAACTGTATTGGTACTACATCAATATTAGTTAAATATGGCAAAAGCCCTGCTTATGCCAACATTAGCCTTTTTAACATTTCAATTAAGAAATTGTTTACCTTTCTGTAGGTCAAAATGAAACAATGAAACCTTGTCACCATTTGCTAAAGAAGTTTGTCCAGACTGTCTCTAGATAGGATCTTTTCACTTCCAACCAGCCTTTTTGATGTTTAGGCAGTGATTTAAAATTACAGTAGTTATAGTAGACCACAAAGGAGTAGATTTCATTTATAGGCAATGAGTTCTAAATGGCATCATTAGTGAAGTAAAACGTTATTAATTAAAGGTGGGTGGGAAGGGAAATGAGAACTAATGTTTATTTAGTACTCACTAAGTGCAGGTACTAATCAATTTAAACTTTACCTGCAATTGTATAAGGTATATACTATTATATTTTACATTATCTTCAATCCCAGGGCATTAAAGCTTTGCTTAAGGACATTCAGCAAACAGAAGAAGGGATAATTTAAATGCAGATTTGACTTCACAAACTATGCCTTTAGAACCATGACACCTACCTTCCAGAAGAATGGGCAAATAATCACGTGGAAGTAGAATAATTTAAAGAAGAGGAACTGCTCTTTCAAACTTTCTCTACCTAGAATATATGGAAAAATGGCTCATGGGAGTGGTTAGAAAGGAATCAGGATAGAATTCAGGGGACTTTGGTTTTGAGCTCAAAGGCACATTAACATGCTAAGTAATATGGGCTATGTCACTTTAACTCTCTGAGTATTTGTCCTGTTAAGGTATGATATTGATAGTCAGATGATAGTTAAGCATTACATTTGAATTGCAATTGTCCATCAGAAACTTGGAATTAGGCAAAGAAGAGATTACAGATACTCTTTTAGTGTAATGCTGGGCTTGGCATGGTATTTTCTAGGCTATTTCACCCATCTGTAGAGGCAGAGATAAACTAGTAGAATTTTGTCTAATAGAAATTCAAATAATTTCTGTCCAAAGAACAGATAACTATAAAGGTTACTGTTTATGAACTCTATTGGACATTAGCCAGTTTTAAAAAAAATCTAACCCGGGAAAGTTATCCTAACATTGCTTGTAAATACCTTGCTTCTCAAATGCTCTTTGGTCTGGTTTTAACATTTCACTGTTTTTTCAGCAATTAATAAGCTAAATTTTGAACTTATGTTAATTTTATATTTGCCTAAGGGTCATAATTTTATCCTTTTGAAAACTACGATTTAAGAGTATTTAGATAGAAAACCTCAAATGTAAAACCTTTTCTGGAATCTCTGCCTCTGCTTCCTTCCATTGACACAACGGTGATTTCATTGAACTGGAAATTAACACTGCTACCTGGCACTTGGTGCTTTTTTTGCCAGGGAGTCAGTAGGCAAAGAAGGGAGTTGCTGTGCTAGCTGGGGTGATTGATTCTGACTATTTAGAGGAAGGTGAGTTACTAGTACATAGTGAGGGTAAGGAGAAATATGTTCAGAATGCAGGAAATCCCCTAGGGTACCTCTTATAGAGCCCATATTTAGAATACCCATGTCATCTGATAAAAGTCATTCAAACTACAGTGACTCAATCCAGATTAGATTGCTAATATTCCAGACCCTTAAGGATCTATAATAGGGTTTTTCAGGACACACTTTAGAAAATGTTTAGTACAATTCCTTCATTGTTATAGACTCAAAACCTACTTAGGTTTTGACAGTGATTTTTATCTAACTGGGTAGTATTAAGTTCCTTAGTTCTATCTCTAAGCCTTCCATACACTCAATTAACTCCCTAATAAATATTAACTATTCAGTTATTCATTGAACAAATACCATATTGATTAAACATCTACTAAATACCATGCACAGGTCTAGATCCTGGGAATACAATAATGAACCAGTTTCCAATTTTCCAATTTCCAATTTCTCCCTTAGAGTTGTCCTTCATGTGTGTGTGTTTGTGTGTATGTGTGTGTGTGTGTGTGTGTGTGTGTGTGTGTGGTTAGAGAATAAGCACATAAAAACATAAATTGTCAGAAAGTGTCAAATGCTATGAAAAATGTAAGGTAGAACTGAGAAATAGAGAATAGCGATTGGGAGGTGCTAGTTTATACAAGGTAGTCAGAGAAAGCTTCTCTGATAAAAAGGCATTTGAGTAGAGGCCTGAATTAAATGAGTGCATAAGCCCTGTATGTATCGAGCAAGGATTGGCAATGTACTGCCTGTGGGCCAAATCTGGTCTGCTACCTGCTTTTGTAAATAAAGTTTTATTGGTGCACAGCCACACCTACTTGTTTATTTAATGTCTGCAGCTGCTTTCATGGTACAATAGCAGAGTTGAGTAGTTGTAGCAGAGACTGTGTGGCTTGTGAAGCCTAAATCATTTACGACCTGACTGTTTACAGAAAACATTTGCCAACCCCCTGGTATTGGAAAAGAGGGTACCAGGTAGAGGAATTGGCTAGTGAAAAGGACCTGTGGCGGAACTGTGCTTGGCATGTTTAAGCACTGGTAAGGTGGCCACTATGCTTGGAGGGAGAAGGTATGGCAGAGCATGATGGGAGATCATGTAGTTAGATTATGTGGCCAAAGTGAGGACTCTGTGGCTTGTTCTCTGAGTAATATGGGGAGCCATTGAAGATTAAAACAGTGATGTTATCTGGTTTCTGTCTAAAAAGCAACTTTCTGGCTGTTGTCTTCCTTTTATCTCTTCTCCCTTCCCTACTACCATGCCCCTAAATATTTCTCCTCAAGAAGCAGGAATAGTATAATAAATGATTATTCATTGAATTTCATGAACTCTTGATTAGTCCCGATCCTTGCACATGAAGGGTCTCCCTGCCCTTGGTTCCATCATTTTTGAGGACCGGAGCTTCTAATGATGCTTCAGTCTGTATGAGGACTAACCAAATTGTCTATTCCATGAGTAGCCCTGGGCCTTACTGCAAGAGGACCAGTGTGGTACACGCTTCATAGAAAGCACCCTAGAGCTTTGCACTCCTCTTTGAAGATACATTTACCTGCTTATGAATCATTTGTGCCAAAGTCATAATGTCTTTTCTAAATGCTAGCTCATAGTCTAAAAACATCGAATACACATATCCATCATCTTGGGGGAACTATGTATTACTTGTTACTTTAAAACTGCATTTGCCACAGAGTAGAAATATTGCCTCTTTTCTCATGTGGGAGCATGTGTAACAAAGCAAACCTCATTTTCCCTACTTCAAAAATGAAAATAAACACCTTTGAAATGGAATTTTGTTGGTCTTTTTTTCAGCCCCTGTATCTTTTGGGCCATTCAATCACACAAGATCTTGACTCTGAAGATGTTATTAATGCTGTATGCACAATTTTGAGTTATTTCTGTTAGGCATTTTCAACAAATATTCTGGGCTCTCTTTTGCTATTTATTTTATCATCTTTGAGCATGGATCAGTGGTACCGTGACCTTTTACTTTCCATATTTTTCTTTCTTTAGTGTGGATATAGTAAAAGTGTATATAGTCTGAGGAATTAAGAAACAAATTGTGCTGGATGTTCAAACTCTAATATGATAGGTGATCTTGGGCAAGGAGTTAAATTCTTGCAACTTCTATTTATCTGTTGATCAAAGGGTATATATTGACTCTTTGTGATCTGGGCACTTTGGATTATTAGAATCAAATCCTATCATAGGCATTAAACATGTTGACATTTTGAAAACACTATATAAATATGAGGTTGTAGTGTTACCTTTAATTCTTCTACATTGTGATCTGTGAACAAATTTATTGCTTGAGTCATTCAAATTATACTTAAAAAATCCCCAAATTGATGAAAATAAGAAAAGGTTTAAAGCAGAGGTTGAAAGATTGAAAAAGAATATCTGGCAGACATATGGTTTAGATTCATCCCACAAATTGGCTTTAGGCTTAAAGTAGGAAATGCATAAACCCTAAAAATATTCTGAATGGATTTTTTTATTTTCCAAAGCTGTGAAACATATGATAAAGAATTTTGTACTGTGTTTTGGTTAGAACCTTCTTACTTGATATTAATGGAGTAAGTGAAATGTAAAATGATATTCATTTAATCTTTATTGGAAATTTCGCTTTTAGAATTTGGCAGTCCTGTTCAGTGGCATAGATGAGGAGCTTAAAACTAACACTGCTTGGAAGGATTTTTTAAAAATCTACAGCCAGTCTAGTTTGTCACTTCAGCTTAGGGCCAGTTTGAGAATACCATAAAGAGTTCCAAGCCTTAAGTCATCCCTATGTATTTTAAAAATCAAATGGTAGGAATTGAAAGATGTTTAAAAGACAAATCCTCCAGTAATCCATTATCCGAAAAAATGATGGCAGTAGTTGGTTACCTTGTGTGATTTCTGGGTTGGGGAAAACTTACATAACGTTTTCAGTAGGCACAGCATATCCTCCTTCACCAATGTTTTTCTAGCAATGGTAATAATATCCATTGGGAATTTGAGCTTTGGCAGGCATTGTGGATAACCAATGGAAACATAGCCACTTTCTCCCAAAAGCTTCCAATCTAATGAAAACAGGTATTAAGGTCTCTTTCTTAGAGATGTAATTTTACTTTTGAACTATTTTCCCTGAAATGCTATCACAAAAGACAAATGTCCCAAACAAAATCCCCATGAACATTGTAAGGGAATTAATGTGTTTCACCAGCCTATATGGTACTCAAAATACTTTCTCTGAGATTTCATCTGATTTATATAACCCACATTGGTGCATTTAAGAGTTTATTTCACTGAATATAGGCTAGAATCAGAGAAAAGTCCAGAAGTCCTCTTGCCATCCAAGATGCCTTTGCCTACTTTAGTGGCTGGCAGATATGTTTTCGTGTGAATCAGTTTTCAATTTTCTAATGGGGGACTGTACTTCCCTCCAAAATTGTAAGGCACACACATTGACTAAACATAATCTATTGTCTTAGGATTTTCTCCCTAAAGTGCCTAACCACTCTGCCATATGCTGCATTGGGGTTCTTCCTGGAATACTTATGGGCGTAGACCCATTTTTGGGAGGCATATTAGCCTCAAGTTTACTGTTTTGCAGAGGAAGGAAAAGAATTGAGAATAAATACTTCACCTTATTTTTTTTTTGGAAAGAAATGACTATTAAGACAGAAACAGTGCTTTAAAAATGATGCAAAAAGCATGTAATTGGACTCGACAAAGCTAGACATTGTGAAGCTTCTTGCCCAGTGGATAACCAATACAATTCATAACAATAATTATTTTATTATCTTTTAGTTATTGAGAATTTAATATGTGTTAGACACCATGCTAATCGCTTTATCTCCATTTTTTTCCAGTCAGTTCTCTTGAAACTCTATGAAACAAGTACTATTCAGAAAAGTCAGGTAATTTATCCAAGGTCACACTGTTGATAGAGGCTGAGCTAGTCTCCCTATCTCCAAAGTGGGTAAAAGTCATAGCTTTTAACCACTCTCGTAAAGTTAAAAAAAGGTGGCTTTTGACCACTCTGCATTATTCCTCTATATAAAAATTATTCAATATTGAATAGGTTGAAAAAGGCCATAAACATTGTCTTATGAATTCATATTTTCCTCAGAATACTGATTAATATCTTTGGTTAAGGAAAATCTACAGGAGTCAACACAAATTACCTCTACTACACGGGACCTCTCACATTTTTTCCTTCATCTTGGAACTCCATTCTTGACAAAGTCAGGATGAGTAGCTGAATAGGTTGGTCTCTTAAGTTTCATTTCATCTTAAGATTTTATGGTACCTCAGTGCTCTTGGTACTTTTCTTTTTCTTTCTTTCTTTCTTTATTTTTGAGATGGACTTGTGCTCTCTTGACAGGTTGGAGTGCAGTGATGTGATCTTGGCTCACTGCAACCTCAGCCGCCTGTGTTCAAGCGATTCTCCTGCCTCAGTCTCCCAAATAGCAGGGACTACAGGCACACACCACCATGCCTGGCTAATTTTTTTTTCATATTTTTAATAGAGATGGGGTTTTACCGTGTTGGCCAGGATGGTCTCAATCCCTTGTGATCCACCTGCCTCAACCTCCCAAAATGCTGGGATTACAGGCATGAGCCACTGTGCCCAGCTTCACAATGGCTACTAATACTTCCATTTTTCTATTTCTACAATGAGAAAAGCATATTTTTTCTTTCTTCATGGAGATACTAAAGCATCAATAATATAATAGTTGTATAAGAGCTTCAAGCTTATGAGGAAGACCAGATACAAAAATACAAGTTATCATTGTCATTTAAATCATCTATATTTTGGAAGATGGCCAAATTTGAATACCTCCGGTCTGCAGCTCCCAGTGAAACCAACGCAGAAGGCGATTGATTTCTGCATTCCCAACTGAGGTACCTGGCTCATCTCAATGGGACTTGTTAGACAGTAGGTGCAGCCCACAGAGGGCAAGCTGAAGCAGGGTGGGGCATCAGCTCACCCAGGAAGCACAAGGGATCAAGGAACTCCCTCCCCTAGCCAAGGGAAGCCATGAGGGACTGTGCAGTGAGGAATGGTGGATTCTAGCCCAGATACTATGCTTTTCTTACAGTCTTTGCAACCCACAGACCAGGAGATTCCCTATGGTGCCTACACCATCAGAGCCCTGGGTTTCAAGCACAAAACTGGGTGGCCATTTGGGAAGACACTGAGCTAGCTGTAGGAGTTTTTTTTTTCATACCCCAGTGGCACCTGAAATGCCAGCAAGGCAAAACTGTTCACTCTCCTGGAAAGGGGGCTGAAGCCAGGGAGCCAAGTAGTCTGGCTCAGCAGATCCCACCCCCATGGAGCCCAACAAGCTAAGATCCACTGGCTTAAAACTCTCCCTGCAAGCACAGCCGTCTGAAGGTAACCTGGGATGCTCAAGCTTGGTGTGGGGAGGGGCATCTGCCATTACTGAGGATTGAGTATGTGGTTTTTATCTCACAGTGTAAACAAAGCCACCTGGAAGTTTCAACTGGCCAGAGTCCACCACAGCTCAGCAAAGCCACTATAGCCAGACTGCCTCTCTAGATTCCTCCTCTCTGGGCAGGGCATATGTGAAAGAAAGGCAGCAGCCCAAGTCGGGGGCTTATAGATAAAACTCCCATCTCCCTGGGACAGAGCACCTGGGGGAAGGGGCAGCTATGGGTGTAGCTTCAGCAGACTTAAATGTTCATGCCTGCCAGCTCTGAAGAGAGCCATGGATCTCCCAGCATAGTGCTTGAGCCCTGCTAAAGGACAGACTGCTCCCTCAAATGGGTCCCTGAAACTTGTGCCTCCTGTCTGGGAGACACCTACAGCACGGGTCAACAGACACCTCACACAGGAGAGCTCTGGCTGGCATCTGGCAGGTGCTCCTCTGGGACGAAGCTTCCATAGGAAGAAACAGGCAGCAATCTTTGCTGTTCTGCAGCTTCCACTTGTGGCACTTAGGCAAACATGGTCTGGAGTGGACCTCCAGCAAACTCCAGCAGACCTGCAGCAGAGGGGCCTGTTTGTTAGAAGGAAAACTAACAAACAAGAATAACATCAACATGAGCAAAAAGGATGTCCACACAGAAACCCCATCTGAAGCTCACCAACATCAAAGATAAAGGGTAAATAAATCCACGAAGATGAGGAAAAACCAGTGCAAAAAAGCTGAATATTCCAAAAAACAGAATGCCTCTTCTCCTCCAAAGGATCACAGTGCCTCACCAGCAAGGGAACAGAATTGGATGGAGAATGAGTTTGATGAATTGATAGAAGTAGGCTTCAGAAGGTGGGTAATAACAAACTCCTCCAAGCTAAAGGAACATGTTCTAACCCAATGCAAGGAAGCTAAGAACTTTGAAGAAAGGTTGGAGGAAGTGCTAACTGGAATCACCAGTTTAGAGAAGAACGTAAATAACCTGATTGAGCTGAAAACACAGCATGAGAACTTCGTGAAGCATATACAAGTATCAATAGCTGGATCAATCAAACAGAAGAAAGGATATCAGAGATTGAAGATCAACTTAATGAAATAAAGCATGAAGACAAGAATAGAAAAAAAAGAATGAAATGGGACAAACAAAGCCTCCATGAAATATGGGACTATGTGAAAAGACCAAACCAACGTTTTATTGGTGTACCTGAAAGTGATGGGGAGAATGGAACCAAGTTGGAAAACACTCTTCAGCATATAATCCAGGAGAACTTCCGCAACCTAGCAAGGCAGACCAACATTGAAATTCAGGAAATACAAAGAACCCTACAAAGATACTCCTTGAGAAGAGCAACCCCAAGACATATAATCATCAGATTCACCAAGGTTGAAATGAAGGAAAAAATGTTAAGGGCAGCCAGAGAGAAGGGTCAGGTTACCCACAAAGGGAATCCCATCAGACTAACAGCAGATCTCTCTGCAGAAACCCTACAAACCAGAAGAGAGTGGGGGCCAATATTCAACACTCTTAACGAAAAGAATTTTCAACCCAGAATTTCATATCCAGCCAAACTAAGCTTATTAAGCAAAGGAGAAATAAAATCCTTTACAGACAAGCAAATGCTGAGAGATTTTGTGACTACCAGGCCTGTCTTACAAGAGCTCCTGAAGGAAGCACTAAATATGAAAAGTTAAAGCCTATATCAGCCACTGCAAAAACAAATATCAAATTATAAAGACCATCGACACTATGAAGAAACTGCATCAATGAATGGGCAAAATAACCAGCTAGCATCATGACAGGATCAAATTCACACATAACAATATTAACCTTGAACGTAAATGGGTTAAATGCCCCAATTAAAAGACACAGACTGGCAAACTGGATAAACAGTCAAGACCCAATGGTGTGCTGTATTCAGGAAACCCATCTCACGTGCAAAGACACACATAGTCTCAAAATAAAGGGATGGAGGAAGATTTACCAAGGAAATGGAAAGCAAAAAAAAAAAAAAAAAAGCAGGGGTTGCAATCCTAGTTTCTGATAAAACAGACTTTAAAGCAATAAAGAAAAAAAAGAAGGGCATTACATAGTGGTAAAGGGATCAATGCAGCAAGAAGAACTAACTATTCTAAATATATATGCACCCAATACAGGAGCACCCAGATTCATAAAGCAAGTTCTTAGAGACCTACAAAGAGACTTAGACTCTCACACAATACCAGTGGGAGACTTTAACACCCCACTGTCAATATTAGACAGATCAACAAGACAGAAAATTAACAAGGATATTCAGGACTTGAACTCAGCTCTGGAGCAAGCAGACCTAATAGACATTTACAGAACTCTCCACCTCAAGTCAACACAATATACATCCTTCTCAGCACTACATTGCACTTATTCTAAAATTAACCACATAATTGGAAGTAAAACACTCCTCAGCAAATGCAAAAGGATGGAAATCATAGCAAACAGTCCCTAAGACCGCAGTGCAATCAATTTAGAATTTAGGATTAAAAAACTCACTGAAAATTGCACAACTACCTGAAAGCTGAACAACCTGCTCCTGAATAACTACTGGGTAATATCAAAATAAAGGCAGAGATAAAAGTTCTTTGAAACCAATGAGAACAAAGACAACGTACCAGAATCTCTTGTACACAGCCAAAGCAGTATTCAGAGGGAAATTTACAGCACTAAATGCCCACAAGAGAAAGTGGGAATGATCTAAAATCGACACCCTAACATCACAATTAAAAGAACCAGAGAAGCAAGAGCAAACAAATTCAAGAGCTAGCACAAGAAAAGAAATAACTAAGATCAGAGCAGAACAGGAGATAGAGACATGAAAAATCCTTCAAACAATCAGCGAACCCAGGAGCTAGTTTTTTGAAAAGATTAACAAAGTTGATGCTAGCCAGACTAATAAAGAAGAGAGAAGAATTAAAAAGATACAATAAAAAATGATAAAAGGGATATTACCAATGATCTCACAGAAATACAAAGTACCATCAGAGAATACTATAAACACCTCTATGCAAATAAACTAGAAAATCTAGAAGAAATGGATAAATTCCTGGACATGTACACCCTCCTAAGACTCAACCAGGAAGAAGTAAAATCCCTGAATAGACCAATAACAAGTTCTGAAATTGAGGCAGTAATTAATAGCCTACCAACCCCCCAAAAAAAAAAAAAAAAAAAAAACCCAGGAACAGACAGATTCACAGCAGAATTCTACCAGAGGTACAAAGAGGAGCTGGTACCATTCCTTCTGAAACTATTTCAAACCAGAGCAAAAGAGGGATTCCTCCCTAACTCGTTTTATGAGGCTAGCATCAAACTGATACCAAAACCTGGCAGAGACACAACACAAAAACAAAATTTCAGGCCAATATCCCCGATGAACATTTATGTGAAAATCCTCAATAAAATTCTGGCAAACCAAATCCAGCAGCACATCAAAAAGCTTATCCACTACGATCAAGTTGGCTTCATCTCTAGGATGCAAGGCTGGTTCAACATACGCAAATCAATTTTCTTGCAAAAATTTTCTCCCATTCTAAGGGCTGCCTGTTAAGTCTGATGATAGTTTCCTTTTGCTCTGCAGAAGGTCTTTAGTTTACTTAGATCCCATTTCTCTATTTTGGCTTTTGTTGCTGTTGCTTTAGGTGTTTTAGTCATAAAGTCTTTGCCCATGCCTATGTCCTGAATGGTATTGCATTCAGGATACCATCACATAAACAGAACCAATGACAAAAACACATGATTATCTCAATAGATGCAGAAAAGGCCTTTGATAAAATTCAACACCCCTTCATGCTAAAAACACTCAATAAACTAGGTATTGATAGAATGTATCTCAAAATAATAAGAAGTATTTATGACAAACCCATAGCCAATATTACACTGAATGGGCAATGGCTGGAAGCATTTCCTTTGAAAACCGGTACAACACAAGGATGTCCTCTCTCACCACTCCTATTCAACATAGTATTGGAAGTTCTGGCCAGGGCAGTCAGGCAAGAGAAAGAAATAAAGGGTCTTCAAATAGGAAGAGAGGAACTCAAATTGTCTCTGTTTGTAGATGACATGATTGTATATTTAGAAAACCCCATTGTCTCAGCTCAAAATCTCCTTAAGCTGATAAGCAACTTCAGCAAAGTCTCAGGATACAAAATCAATATGCTATACACCAATAATAGACAAACAGAGAAGCAAATCATGAGTGAACTCCCATTTACAATTGCTGCAAAGAGAATAAAATACCTAAGAATACAACTTAACAAGGGATGTGAAGGACCTCTTCAAGGAGAACTACAAACCACTGCTCAAGGAAATGAGAGAGGACACAAACAAATGGAAAAACCTTCCATGCTCATGGATAGGAAGAAACAATTTTGTTAAAATGGCCATACTGGCCAAAGTAATTTATAGATTGAGTTCTGTCCTCATCAAGCTACCATTGACTTTCTTCACAAAATTAGAAAAAACTACTTTAAATTTCATATGGACCCAAAAAAAGAGCCCGTATAGCCAAGATAATCCTATGCAAAAAGAACAAAGCTGGAGGCATCATCCTACCTGGCTTCAAAGTATACTACATGGCTACAGTAATCAAAACAGCATGGTACCAAAACAGATATATAGACCAGTGGAACAGAATGGAGGCCTCAGAAATAACACCACACATCTACAACCAACTGATCTTCAACAAACCTGACAAAAACAAGCAATGGGGAAAGGATTCCCTATTTAATAAATGGTGTTGGGAAAACTGGCTAGCCATATGCAGAAAACTGAAACTAGACCCCTTCCTTACACCTTATACAAAAATTAACTCAAGATGGATTAAAGACATAAATGTAAGCTCTAAAACCATAAAATCCCTAGAAAAAAATCTATGCAATACCATTCGGGACATAAGCATGGGCAAAGACTTCATGACTAAAACACCAAAAGCAATGGCAACAAAAGCCAATTAGAGAAATGGGATCTAAGTAAACTAAAGAGCTTCTGCAGAGCAAAAGAAACTATCATCAGACTTAACAGGCAACCCTCAGAATGGGGGAAAATTTTTGCAACTGCTCCATCTGACAAAGGGCTAATATCCAGAATCTACAAGAACTTTAACAAATTTACAAGAAAAAAACCTCATCAAAAAGTGGGCAAAGGATATGAACAGACACTTCTTAAAAGAAGACATTTATGTGGCCAACAAACATATGAAAAAAAGCTTATCACTGGTCATTAGAGAAATGCAAATCAAAACCATAATGAGATACCATCTCACACCAGTTAGAATGGCATTTATTAAAAAGTCAGGAGACAACAGATGCTGGAGAGGATGTGGAGAAATAGGAATGCTTTTACACTGTTAGTGGGAGTGTAAATTACTTCAACCATTGTGGAAGACAGTGTGGCAATTCCTCAAGGATCTAGAAATAAAAATACCATTTGACCCAGCAATCTCATTACTGGCTATATACCCAAAGGAGTGTAAATCATTCTACTATAAAGACACATGCACACATATGTTTAATGCAGTACTGTTCACAATAGCAAAGACTTGGAACCAACCCAAATGCCCATCAATGATAGATTGGATAAAGAAAATGTGATACATATACACCATAGAATACTATGCAGCCATAAAAAAGATGAGTTCATGCCCTTTGTGGGGACATGGATGAAGCTGGAAACCATCATTCTCAGCATACTTAACACATGAACAGAATACCAAATACTACATGTTATCACTCATAAGTGGTAGTTGAACAATGAGAACACATGGACACAGGGTGGGGAACCCACATAATGGGCCTGTCAGGGGATGGGGTGCTAGGGAAGGATAGCATCAGAAGAAATACCTAATGTAGATGATGGGTAGATGGGTGCAGCAAACCACCATGGCACATATATACCTATGTAACCTGCATGTTCTGCACATGTATCCTAGAACTTAAAGTATAATAACAAAAGTTTTCAAAAAAAAAATCTACATTTTAATTCAAAAATGAAAGTGAGAGCCTCTAGAGAAGTCTATGGCACACTTAGCTTTATTGAAATTCAACAAATGCTTTTTAAAATAATCCCTTGTACAGCACATGTAAAATTTAATTATTATATTTTTACAGGTTGTCTTTTATCTGAGTAAGCAAAAATACGTCTTTTTTTTTTTTTTCTTACTTAAAACATGTAGCCAGGATTCAAACCACGAAGCTCTGGTACCAAAAAGGCAACGGATTATGAAAATCACAGTACCATTTTAAAATTCTTTAAGTTAATTAAGAATATTTAAAACAATGTTCACTTAGATTGACAGTAGAAATCATGGGTCAGTTAACATTAGGACTAGTAGTTACACCTACAATGTGAGCAGAAATGGAAAGTTCAGGCTGACCTGAGCTACACTGTTCAGGACACACCATCTCCACAAATACTGTAGCTGAGTAGCTGCAATGGCTGAGTCACAGTTGGGTGATTAAAGTCACAGGTAAATATAGCCAAAGCAAAAATACATATATATGTGTGTGTGTGTATATATATATATATATATAATACATATATGTATTATATATATATATAATGCTAACTCAGATATAAAATAAAGTGGGCATTTACTGTTAAGAGTGTACACTATCAAACAAATTACACAATACACAAACTTCAAAATTTTATCTTAGAAAGAAAAATAATATTAAAATGCACACCTATATGGACAGTAAAGTAGAAATTTTTTTTGACATTGGTGTTTACTTTGTCATTGTTATTTACTGGATAAGTAGAAATAATTTACAATCCACAAAAGGATTTCTCAGGTGAAACACTAATTACAGACATTGTAAAGAACATAGCTTAGGAGGCTTGTTTTTAAAAACGAGGCAGCATTTTCTTGAAAAAGTTTGGTCCTCAACTCACTATAGGCTAGTCACTGTGGTCAGATGGTTAAGCATTTTTGAGAGGTGTGTGTGTGTGTGTGTGTGTGTGTGTGTGTGTGTGTGTGTGTGTAGTTAACTTTTCAGTACCATAATTATTCAAAGCCAAACCAAACCAAAAGGACCAAAAGGCAAACAGCCCTTAAGAACTTGACCCCGTGTTATCATGTCTGATTGATGTACATATCATGTCTGACTGAAAGAACAATGCTAAAGACTATGGAAGGGAATTATGCTCCCGTGATTCTGCAACCCCTTAATTTTGTGCAGTTTTCTTCATCGCCCATATAACTTGTCTTTTTTCATGTAGGTGCCAGGAAACCCACCCCCATGACCCTCCCTCCCCCCTCCCTCAATCTTCTCCTCTGTCAAAGTGATGATATAAAGACAATTTCACTGTGTATTTACAAGCATGACACTGAGGCAAGAAGGTCCCAGGGTCTGTAGGGCACATCTATTTCTTGTGGACATCTTCATGCCGAATGATCTTGTATGTGATCCAATAAAAGATGTTGAAAATGAGGAAGGCCAATGGGAAGGCAGCTCGAGATATTGTGTCAATCCTTTTTGCACGGTCCACAAACTTCTTTTTGATAGCATCTGCATCTTTTGGGGGTTGTGGGAGTGGGTTGGCAGGTGTGGCCTTGACAGCTGTTCCATCTTTCACTTGGAGGCAGTGACCCATTCCATAACCACTAAAATTAAAACGACTTTCACGAGTAACATCTTCTTCCTGACAGAATAAAGACAGAGGAAGTATAGATTGGTTGTCAGTCAAGTTAGGTGGAAGATGCTTAAAATTCTTTAGAAGTAAAAGGATAAATCACAGTTAACTGGTGGTGTGGGAGGCTTTTGGAATAGGGAGTTCTCTTTCAAGTTCAACTTAATTATTCATGGAACAGATATAGTTCATTAACTTTTCAGACTGAGAAATTAAGGGTAAGAATAATGACTTTGTGGTCATTTTAATTAATTAACAGAAAGACCTACAGTGTATTCAGTACTGACTTTCCCAAAATCTAGTTTATTAATCCCTAGATGTGAATAGAGATTTTAAAGCAGTTCTCTAAATCCCAATGTTACACTGTAAATCTATGAAGAAGACCATTCATTCAGAAAACATGTACTGAGCCTGTGCTGTGTGCCCAAGTAACTTATAGTATTGTGGTTCATGCACAGTGCAGTTCCTCCATTAACATTAGCTTTAATGCTGATGTTACATCTAAGATAAGCCCCTTGAATATACACCTGTTCTTCTTCCAGCCCTCTTGTTCATTTCAGTTATATAGCAGAGATTAAATATTCATTAATAATTTTATTTTTCCACTGTTGATTTTCAAAATTTGGCTAGTGAATCATCTCTACCATATTTAAATGTGTCATTTTAGCTGATCTCAGTTATATTTGTATTGATTATTTCTACATAAATTATATAAAAGTCTGAAAAATTGTATTCCTTGGTGTAAAGGACAAAAATTATATTTATTCCTTGGTGTAAAGGCCTTAAAAATGTATGGAATCTAGGTGGGTGGTTGGGTCAAAGGAGGGGGGTCAAATGATGGGGCTAAAAATAGATTGAAATGACTTAGCTGTAAACAGCCATCAATTGAATTATCTTCTTCTGTAACTAGATTACTGCCTTCCACAATAATAGCAACTCCTCTGAGTCACCAGAGGCACTGAACTCTTTATCTTGCCAGATAATAATAATGGTTACGTTTCCCAAAAGACAAGGAAACTTGGTATTAATTTTATTTCATTAATGCTTACTGCATCTCTGTAGTGTCTTCAGCCACATATAAAAGGTATACTAAATGAAGGACTTATAATATGAATGACTGCCTAACTATAACTCGAATGGTACAGCAAGGACAAATTGTACTTGTGTACTCAAATGAGTTTTGTAAGTTTAACAGCAGATCCCTGGAGAGGTAAGGAAGGTAAGAAGAGCTATTTCAGTTAATTACACTTTATCATGTGCAAAATGGGAAATGAAAGAGCATGTACCAGTTTAAAGAGAAGTGCAAGGACTTCAGAATAGGTAGATTAGATTATAGTATACATGCTCAGATGGGCAGCTGCAGAACCTGGAAAGCAGAACAGATTTGCTTCCATGTGGCTCATTTAGCTAGATTAGTGTAGTACCCAGGTGCCACCTCCCTTTGTGGGAGATACATGCAGCCTGAAAATGAAGAAGCGTATTCAGCAGAGTCTTTGAGGCTTTGATTTATTGACATTGTCCATTGTGATAGAGTATCTCTGGTGAAGCCAGCCCTAAACATGGCTGAACATTGCATTGCAACCTGGCAATGACTTATAATTTGAGCTGGAGAGATAGCAAGTATGAATAATTGCCAAATATTCCATGTCATCCTTCACCATGTAAATTTGATCTCTAGGAAAATCAGTCTAGAAAACAGAAACCTCACTTGCTTGATACATTAGTAGATCCTATTAATGAATGTACCTGGTGCTTCCAATAAAAACATTAATTATAACCTTTATTATTATTGTTTTTTGAGACAGAGTCTCACTCTGTTGCTCAGGCTGGGGTAAACTGGCATGATCACAGCTCACTGCAGCCTCTACCTCCCAGGATCAAGTGATCCTCCTGCCTCAGACTCCTGAGTAGCTGGGACTACAGGTATGAGCCACCATGTCCAGCTAATTTTTTGTTTAACTTTCTGTAGAGATGGGTTCCCACTCTGTTGCTAAGGCTAGTCTCGAACTCCTGGGCTCACATGATTTTCCTGCCTCAACCTAGTTGTAACCTTTAATCAGACCATTATATCACAAAAATCAGACCAAAACTCCTTAAAAAGTAACTCTAAAAGGACTATTTTATAATGCCATCTTTCCATATTTTTATTTATATGGGATTGTCCTGCACACGTTGGCTAAAGGCATTCTGTCTCATTTCTTAACAAAATATAATAAGGGATTTTTAATTCAACCATTAATTGTTGAGTGTTGCCTGTGTGACAAGCATTGTACTAGGTGCTGGGAGACAATGGACGAAGTTGGACAAGGGCTCTACCTGCATGGAGCTTTCAGAATCTGGTGGAAGGGGCAAGATTAAAGATATTATCATATAGGAAGTCAGCAAGCAAAATCCAGCCTAACATCTGAGTACTTCCATGTGCTCAGCTATATAAACTCGATAATGAAGACTTAAATGGGACCCAGATTCAAATATTAAATCTGTGTTCTTTGCCTTAAAATATGAATGATATATTTTATGGATGTAAAAGTTTCAAATAAGTGAAGCCTTTCAAAATATGGAGTAACCAGATATATTAATTATTACAGTGTCATCAGTGTCCTCATAAGTGTCTGAAGACGTATTTAGTGCTTAGCAAGAAAAGGAAGCACACACAGGTCATTAGGAGAAGGGGACTTGTTACAGGCAGTCTTGGACTTCCCAACTGCTACTAATTGGTAATTAGATCTCAGCCAGTATGTGAGTAAAGTAAAAATGATGCCAGTTGGTTTAGTAAAGAGAGATCTGCTCTGAGAATTTGGATATTTCTGTTCTTTGCCTGCTCCAAGGCTTATAAGCTGTGTTAACCTTGGGCAAGCTACTTATTCTTTCAAGGCCTCTGGGGATGAGAACTTAGGATCTATATTTTTAAAGATCCAGTGACTCTAATGTAAAATGTTGAAAACCACTGATCTAGATGAGTTCTGATGTTCGTCGTTAAAATGTACAACCTATTCTATATTATTAAGTCTAAAATTACTATTCAAATAGAAAAACCCCTCAAAATACCTTTCTCCTTATCTGCCCAAATTTACTGTGCTGTTTTCTTCCTTTCCATATCTGCAGAATCTTGCAAATTACATTTCTCACTTCTATAAACCTTCAGAAACTCACAATTAGGCATATAGTTCACTGCCTGAGTAAGATAATATTCTTTCAAATTCAGAAGCCCCTAAAGAAATAGAAAGGGTAGGTAGGTAGTAAACTGTTTTTAGCACACAAAGCAAGAGGAAACTTAAATATACATGTCCACGTGTCTTTTCAGACTGACTCATTCATTTGATTTCTATAGTCTTTCATCAAATACTGTGAAAGGACAGCTGAAAAGATTAACTCATTCAATTAACTACCAGAGCTAGAATAGAAGGACACCAGATTAGAATCTCATTATATTGTACATTGTCATGCAAACTGTGGGTGCTTAATAAGTATTTGCTGAATAATGAATGAAAGGAAATTTTAAGAGGGTTTTCCCTATACTTGAAAATACTTTCCTCATTCATTCAACACTATTTTAAATTATGCTTCTGAGCATAGTTATAGCTAATTAAATCAATTCTTTAAAATTCTCTGCCACAAAAATAAATCTGTTGTGGGTAAAAATTATCCATTTAAGTTTTTATATGCAGGATGTATGAATGCTAGTTTAAGGGTCTTCTTATTTACCATTATGATGTATTCAGTGCCTTTTAAATATAGAACTTTATGATATTCACATCAAAGGAGATGGTTTTGATTCAGAAAACATAATTGCAACCAATTTGAATTTTTTTGTGTTATAATAAATGACTAATTTCTTTTCTAGCAGGTTCAGAATAAAATGTTATGGTAATATGACAAGATTCCTATACGAAATGAGGTTGAGTCATGGATAAACTGAAACTAAAATAAAGAACAATCTGTAGGCACAGCTGAGTTAAGCACCTAACTGAGTAGAGTCAGTTAGGTCCTTCCAGTTTAGAAAGAATTAATTTTAGGCATATATTCTCCATTTCTTCTAACTAGCCAGGAACTCAGTTAATTATCGATCATCTTCCATCTTTAGTAACTGAGCAGTAAACACTTCTAGCTGACCCTCTTTTGTTATTCACTGATTAAATTCTCTCAGAAAATGAACCATCCAGTCAAGGTTTCAATACATTCAATTTTTATATCCCACTTTGATAAGGTCTCCTTAATCCTGTTTGCTGTGTGAGGTGCTGCCATGGCACTATGCAATTTACTTGAAATTTATTATCTAATTTTATCTATTTTATGCATCAGTTTTACTTATTTTAAAATTTGCTCATTCTTATGTTTAGAATAATTCTTGTCTCGTTGTGAAATTGGAAAAAGCCCACCAGAATTGCATTGTAGTGAATTGTCATAAGCAAATGATTTCAATATAATTAAAGAACATGGTACTTACAAACTAAAACATTTTAGCAGAGTCTATATTTGTAATTTTCCTTTTATTCTTGAGATAGGAGGAAATAAAACAACTCTGAAAAATTGGGATGGGGAAAATATTTCCATCACATTTCTCACCCAGATTTTTTTATTGGACTAAGTCTCCTTTCTGTTGGAACAGGAAATTTCTCAGTTAGAACTAAAGGTTGTAGTGAGTCTCACTCAATGCAAGGACATAACAGGCTCTCTGGTTCTTCTTAGGAAGTAGTATGTGTCCAAACATCGTGGGTTTTCACTGAAAAAGTCTCCCAAGCAAATGATGGTTGAATGATGCTTAATCACAGACCTGGTAACTTCTATTACCTGCATATAAGGGGAATGGCCTTGAGACATTTTCTTCAACTCTTAGGGCTTCAATATCCTCCTTTGTATCATGGGTACTATGGGAATAGACATGGATAATAAATGGATAGCATTCATTGATTAAGAGTCTGTACCATTCACTTAAAACTATCGTCAGTCCTATTACCGAATTGACCCCTCAAGTCACACGTTTCCTGGGAAAACTGAGGCCAAGAAAAGTTATGTGGCTTTCCATAGTTGTAGTGCTAATAAATGTTGAAGCTGAGATTCAAATCCAGGTCTGTCTGATTCTAAAACTGATTCCAAAGTCTCTGGTGTTTGATCTGTGTACATTTTTGCTCCTATCAAATCCAAAATGGCTTCCATTCAAGATTATGGATGAAGAATCTGACTGAGCTTTGCAGAACAACAAAGTTGAAATAAACCAAATATAGCCCCTTGTTGCTTAATGACATGTGCTGAAATGAATTAAAACTGTTAAAGTGTCATTTGGGGCAGACTGTGAAAGGCAATTTTTCCAAAAGAAAAGCAGGTCAATGTATTATCTCTTTTTCAGTGCAGCATATTTTTATCATTAATTTTTAAAGAAGGAACTTCCAGGATTTATTTCTTAAGCATGTGCCATTCATTTTTTTTTTTTTTAAAGACAGAGTTTTGTTTTCGTCGCCCAGGCTGGAGTGCAGTAGCATGATCTCAGCTCACTGCAACCTCCACCTCCTGGGTTCAAGCGATTGTACTGCCTCAGTCTCCCGAGTAGCTGGGATTGCAGGCACCCGCCACCATGGCCAGCTAACTTTTATATTTTTAGTAGAGACGGGGTTTCACCATTTGGTCAGGCTCGTCTCAAACTCCTGACCTCAAGTGATGCACTCACTTTGGCCTCCCAAAGTGCTGGGATTATAGGCATGAGCCATGGTGCCTGGCTTATTTCTAATATTTTTAACAAATATTTATTGAGTACCTATTATGTGCCAGGTGTGTGGTAGAGATATAACAATGAACAAGAATACAAAAGTCTCGGATTTTTTTTCTGTAATTTACATTCTGAAGGGGGAAACAGTAACAAGTAAATAAATTATACACACATATACAAACATGCATATACACACATATAGATACATATATACATATACATATGTATATACATAGAAGACACATATACACACAGATAATGATGGGTGTTTTGAAAAAAGAAAACAGTTGAGGTAAGAGACTTAAGATAGGCAAGTGGCAGAGAAGGGAGTGTTTTAGATTGAGTGGTTGGAAAAGGTTTGCAGAGATGCCAGGCACTGTGCTGGGGATCCAGTGGAGAGCAAAATGGATTTGATTCTTACCTTCAAGGAGTTTGCAACCTTGAGATGAAGGCAGACAATAAAATAATCACATGAATATATAATTACTAACAATGATAAGGGATCTGAAGGAAAATTATAAGATGCTATGAGAGCTTACTAAATGGGATCCTGGTCTAATCTGACAGATAAGAGAATTTTTTCCCCCAGGAAGTGATATTTCATTAGAGATCTGAAAAATGAGAGGCATTAAAGAGGTGAAGGCAGGATTTGGTGATGTCTAAGATAGGAGGGTTTGCTGCAATTAAGGGATGCAATTGAGGCCTGGAATACAGGGGGAATGTGGAGTGACACAGTGTTTCAGAAATGAACCAGGGGCTACATCATATAGGGCCTTGTAAAACAGTGTTTGATGGTGCTTTATTTTAAGGACCAAGGGGAGCCATTGCTGGCTTTTAATGGGGATTGCATGACATTACTACATTAGCCTGTTGAAATAAATCACTTTGGTTGCCATGTCGATGACTGGCTAGAGAAGGCAAAAGTGAATCCAGGAAGACTTGTTAGAAAGCTACAGCAATGGTCCAGATGAGAGATAATGATTCGAACTTAATGGGTGGTGGTGTAGGTGGAGAGTAGTGTGGCAACTGTAGACATAGAGGGGCAATCAGTAGATCTTAGAGATGGATTGGAAGTTGTCAAGGTTAATCTCCAATTTAAACCACTAGATAGATAATAATGCCATTAAATGAGAAAGAAGATACCAAAAGAGGATCACATTAAGTTGGAGGAAATCAATATGATTGACGTGCACTTGAGACATTCAAACAGATACATAGGGTAGGTGATTGCAATGGACAGCCTATAACTCAGAGAGAGAGCTCAGCTGGAGGCATATACTTGGTTACATTTTAATGCATGACTGGTAGCATTTTTAACCCCAAACTGTTTGCAAGACAAAAAAAAAAACACTGAAGGTGACTTATGGTAAAATCAGCCATTAGCCAATACAGTTAAAATTATTCTTTTTTTTTTTATTATTGTACTTTAGGTTCTGGGGTACATGTGCAAATGATGCAGGGTTGTTGCATAGGTACATACATAACCTGGTGGTTTGCTACCTCCATTCCCCCTTCATCTATATCCAGCATTCCTCTCCACCTTATCCCTCCTCATCCCCTGCTGTCCCTCCCCTAGCCCCCTGCCAACTGACTCCAGTGTGTGATTCTCCTCTCCCTGAGTCCACATGTTCCGATTGTTCGTTACCCACCAATGAGAGAGAACATGCAGTGTTTGGTTTTCTGTTTTTGTGTCAGTTCGCTGAGAATGATGGTTTCCAGATTCATCCAAGTCCCTACAAAGGACATGAACTCATCGTTTTTTATGGTACATAGTGCTCCATGGTGTATGTGTGCCATATTTTCTTTGTCCAGTCTGTCATTGATGGGCATTTGGGTTGGTTCCTGCAATGAACATATGTGTGCATGTGTCTTTATAATAGAACGATTTATAGTCCTTTGGATATATGCCCAGTAATAGGATTGCCGGGTCAAGTGGAATTTCTATTTCTAGGTCCTTGAGGAATTGTTGCACTGTCTTCCACAATGGTTGAACTAATTTACATTCTCATCAACAGTGTAAGAGTTTTCCTATTTTTCCACATCCTCCCCAGCATCTGTTGTCTCCAGATTTTTAAATGATCGCCATTCTAACTGGCATGAGATGGTATCTTAATGTGGTTTTGATTTGCATTTCTCTAATGACAGTGATGATGAGCATTTTTTCATTTGTTTGTTGTCCTCATCTATGTCTTCTTTTGAAAAGTGTCTGTTCATATCCTTTCCCCACTACAAATGGGTTTGTTTTTTCTTGTAAATCTGTTTTAGTTCTTTGTAGATTCTGGATATTAGCCCTTTGTCAGATGGGTAGATTGCAAAAATTTTTTCCCATTCTGTTGGTTGCCAGTTCACTCTGATTGTTTCTTTTGCTGTACAGAAGCTCTGAAGTTTAATTAGATCCCAGTTGTCTATCTTGGCTTTTGTTGCTATTGCTTTTGATGTTTTAGTCATGAAGTCCTTGCCTATGCCTATGTCCTGAATGGTTTTGCCTAGGTTTTCTTTAAGGTTTTTTATGGTGTTAGGTCTTATGTTTAAGTCTTTAATCCATCTGGAGTTAATTTTAGTGTAAGGTGACGGGAAGGGGTCCAGTTTCTGCTTTCTGCACATGGCTAGCCAGTTTTCCCAACACCATTTATTAAACAGGGACTCCTTTCCCCATTGCTTGTTTTTGTCAGGTTTGTCAAGATTGGATGGTTGTAGATGTGTGGTGTTGCTTCTGAGGTCTCTGTTCTGTTCCATTGGTCTATATCTCTGTTTTGGTACCAGTATCATACTGTTTTGATTACTGTAGCCTTGTAGTATAGTTTGAAGTCCACCAGTGTGATGCCTCCAGCTTTGTTCTTTTTGCTTAGGATTGTTTTGGCTATGTGGGCTCTCTTTTGGTTCCATATGAAGTTTAAATTGTTTTTTTCCAGTTCTGTGAAGAAGGTCATTGGTAGCTTGATGGGGATAGCATTAAATCTATAGATTACTTTGGGCAGTATGGCCATTTTCATGATATTGATTCTTCCTAACCAAGAGCATGGAATGTTTTTCCATCTGCTTGTGTCCTCTCTTATTTCCTTGAGCAGTGGTTTGTTGTTCTCCTTGAAGAAGTCTTTTATATCCTTTGTTAGTTGTATTCCTAGGTATTTTATTCTCTTTGTAGCAATTGTGAATGGGAGTTTGCTCTTGATTTGGCTCTCTGTCTGTTACTGGTATACAGGAATGCTTAAACACAGAAATGAAGAAGTACCAGTCACTGCAAAAGCGTACCAAATGGCAAAGATCAGTAACGCAAAGAAGAAACTGAGTCAAAATTATTCTTTTAAATACTTTTCAAGTTCTTCCAAGATATGGCAATACTTGTAAATAATTTTGGATTCAGAATAAATCTGTTCTCTGATGCTGAGAATAAAATGAAATTAGAAGTATCATTCTGCATGTCAGCTAAATATTCCAAAGAAAGCTTTATGGAGTACCCATGGTTTGGGTTGTCTGGTGAGATCCCCTACACTCATCCTGCAGGACCCTCTCAAACTGGTCTGTGGATAGCATAGTGGCATGTTGGCGAGGAAAAGAGAAGAGAAGCAGTTCCCACTTCTTTCTCCTCTGCATGCTCCCATATGTCATACTAAAGTCACAGACTGTATTACATTGTGTTTGGCAAAGATAGTCACAACAATATCTCTCATCCCATATGCTTTTTTAACAATATTATCATTGACACTCTTTCCATCGATACATGGGATCTATATCCCCTCCACTTGAGACTGAGTGGGCTTGTGACTCCCTCCTAATCAACAGAATATGGTAGAAGTGACACTAAATAACTTCTAAGGCTAGGTCATAAAAAGTGATGAAGCTCCAATTCTGGTTACCTGGAACTGATGCTTGGAACCATGAGCTACCATGTCAGCTGTCTGGCTGCCCTGAGACCACCATGCTGTGAAGAACTCAAAGTAGCTCATGGGGAGAAATCAAATGGAAAAGCCCTGGGACTACATGAAGAGAGAATGATGCCTGGCCAACTCCCAGCTGTTCCAGCTCCAGCTACTGTCTGACTGCACCAAAAGGAGAGACCGCAAACCACAACTGCCTAGCTGAGATCTTCCCAAATTCTTGACTCACAGAAAGTGTGAGATAATGAACTGCTTATTATTGTTTTAAGCCACCAAGATGTGGATGATTTATTATGCAGTAATAGATAGCTGCACAGATAATTGGTGATGTATCAAAAACTGAAATGTTGTGGCATTATCTTTGGAACCAGGCAGCAGGCAGAAACTGGAAGGAACTCAAGGAGATTGTTGGAAGGCTGGGAGGAGAGAAATGCAATTACTATTGAAAGCTGGAGGATGGGGAAAAGTTTACCAACTTTGTTTCCTGTGATAACATGGAAAATAGAAAATATACATAATAAAACTGATGATCTAGCTAAGGAAATTTCCAGGTAGAGCACTGGGGATACTGCTTGACTTTTAAATGCTGATACCAAACTTAGAGAGGACAAAGAACTGAGAAACAGGCTATTAAGTGTCCAAGTAGAAGTTGGAGGAAATGTAAAGGATCCAGAATAAGTCTTTTCAGCCTGCAAAGGGTCCTCAAATCAGAACAGGCCTCAGAGAAAAAAAACATATACAGGGTGGGACTATAAGATTCTTTGTTAAAACCTGAGAAATATCTAAAGCCGCACCTTATAAGCTCTTTCAGACAGATCATAGGACTTATAAGGATCATAAGAACATGCCTTACCAGATTATCTCCTCTAAACAATAAGCTTCTATGAATATTAAGAGTGTTGGGCCACACAGCATAACTCATAGGGAGCCTAAGATAACAAGGACTTATAATTGACAAATAATAATTGTATATATTTATGGAGTATAATGCAATGTTTTGTTGTGGAATAATTAACAAGGTAATTAACATATCCATTACTTCACATACTAATCATTTTTTTGTGGTGAGAACATTTAAAATCTCTTTTAGCAATTTTTAATATACATTATTATTAACTGTAGTCACTATGCTATGCAATACATCTGTAAAACTTATTCCTCCTCTCTAACTAAAATAGGGCTTGCCTTAAAAAATATTTGTGAGTATAGCTTTTGTCTAATGAAGTAAATAATAAATTTATACATAAGCCCCAACAGGTTTTTCTTTTGAGACAGGGTCACACTCTGTCACCCAGGCTGGAAGTGCAGTGCCATGATCATGGCTCACTGCAGCCTCGACTACCCAGGCTCAAGTGATCCTCTGCCTCAGCCTTCCAAGTTCGATGGGTCATGTGCCACCATGCCTGGCTAATTTTTTGTAGATCTCAACTGAATTTCCCAGGTTGATCTCAAACTTCTCGACTTAAGCAGTCCTCCCATCTTGGTCTCCCCAAATGCTGGAAATACAGGCATCAGCCACCATGCCTGGTCCTGCTTTGAACTGTTTTTAAGAAATTCTATGTTTGGACTGAAAACAACAAAGACAGTATAAAATGAAAGGAGGTCTTTAGACTCCTAATCTTTTAAAGAAAAGAAATAGACTAAGAAGGTTGCTCAGTTGCAAACAAGTGCCCCTTCTTATAGAAAAAAAAAAAGATGATTCAAATAGCAGAATAAGAGTCCAGAGAGCAGACCCAAAAACTAGAGAGGACAACCAAGAAATATATCCTCCAAACAAGAATCTTCCAACACGGACCTTTCTAGGTTTTAGAATTCCTATTAACCAGTGACTGCCATATGCCTCTTGTTCCCCCTAGTTTTGAATGGAAGAGTCTGTAACAGTTATCCTCTGTATATCTCCATATTGTCTGTTGGATAAGTGGAGCAGATACCTTGTCTTTTAGTTCTCAGGTTTTCATATTTAATTGTACCTAAAATGCTTAATCTGAGATGCTTCATTTGACTTACAAGATGAGATCCTGAGTTTTGAGCTACACTGAAAATTTTTAAATATATTTTAATGGACACATAATTGTACATGTTTATGAGAAACAGTGTGGTATTTTGATACATGTGTACAATGTGTACTGATCAAATGAAGTTAATTAGTATATCAATCACCTCAAACAGTAATCATTCTGTTGTGTTGATAACATTCAAAATCCTCTCTTCTAGCTCTTTGAAAAAATAGTTTACTGTAGTGCTATACAATACTAAAACTTGTTCTTCTCATGAAGCTGTATTTTTGTATCTGCTAATCAACCTGTCCCTATTCCCTACTCCTTCCTACGCTTCTCTTCCTCTGGCAACCACTATTCTACTCTCTACTTCTATGAGATCTACTTTCTCAGCTCCCACAAATGAGTGAGAAAATGTAATATTTTTCTTTCTGTGCCTGACTTATTTTCCTTAACATAATGTCCTCCAGACTCATCCATATTGCTTTGAATGACAGGATTTCATTTTTTTTTTTCTTAAGAATAAAAGAGAGAAAGAAAGAGAAAGAGAGAGGGGAAGTTTTTTTTTTTTAAGAGAAAGAAGTAGAATAAAAGAGAAGAAAGAGAAAGAGGGAGAGAGAACGAGAATCTTGCTCTATTGCTCAGGATTTCATTTAAATCTGTGAAATGCTTATGCAATTACTAAAAAGTGATTTATTTCCTATTATGTGATCACTTTTAGAATAGGTATAATATAATATTGAAAAAAATATATGTTTTGTGTATATGGGGTGGTAGGTTCTGTAAATATTTATTAAATTTGCTTGTCCAGGTCTGAGTTCAAATCGTTTTTTTTTCTGCTCTCCATTAGGTTGGTAGATCATCCTCCATCCCTTTATGTTAAGTCTTTGTGTGTCCTTTCCTATAAGAAAGGTCTAAATACAGCGTACCGATGGGTTTTAACTTTTTATTCAGTTTGTCTAACTGTATGTTTTGATTGGGGCATTTAATCCCTTTAAGTTTAGGCTTAATATTAATATATGTGAATTTAATACTGTTATTTAAGGTTAACTAGCTGTTTGCCCGTTAGTTGATGTAAATTCTTCATTGTTGTAATATTCTTTACTTTTTGGTAAGTTTTTAGGATAACTGATGCTGGTTGTTCGTTTCTGTATATAGTGCTTCTTTCAGAAGTTGTTGCAAAACAGGCCTGGTGGTAATGAAGTCTCTGAGTTCTTGCTTGTTTGCAAAAAAATTTATTTTTCCTTGGCTTGTAAAACTTAGTTTGGCTGGATATGTGATTCTGGGTTGAAAGTTTTTTTCTTTAAGGATGTTAAATATTAACCCCCACTCTCTTCCGGCTTGTAGAGTTTCTACTGAGAGATCTGCTCTGAGTCTGATAGGCTTCCCTTTATGGGTAACCTGGCCTTTCTCTCTGGCTGCCCTTAGTATTTTCTCCTTTATTTCAATCCGAGTAAATCTGACAATTATGTGTCTTGGGGTTGGTCTTCTTGAGGAATATCTTTGTGGGGTTCTCTGTATTGCCTGGAGTTGAGTATTGTCATGCCTTGCTAGTTTAGGAAAATTTTC
>PVKP010016563.1:0-47946 GCA_004027715.1 Plecturocebus donacophilus
CGTGGGTGGATAAATGGAGCTATTGTCACTCAGCAGAGCCTTTTGTGAGGGTGTGATCCTGGAGACTGGAGGCTGAGTGTCTCATCCGTGCCCACTTCAGACTTCTGGACTGCCTGCTTACCCGGCAGGCTGTGAGGAAGGGTGCCATTCCCAACCCCTATCTCATCCTCTTAGCTATGGCCAAGTAGACCCAACTCCTTGAAGACAGCATCCTGCTTCAGGATGAAACCATCTCATGTCTTTCAGCCTGAACCCCCTTCCTTTGGGCTGACTCCCATTTGCCTGTGAATACCTAGTTCAGTGAACAAAGGAGAAACTGAGTCTGGGGCACAGTCCCTGAGCACTGAGGCTGGATTGGAATCTGCTGCCAACACCCTGTGGCCATTGTCCCCAGCACTTCCATCACCGCCAACTTTAGTGTCCTGGCTACCTCCCCACCACGCCTTGGAAGGACTCACTGGGGCCCAGAATTCCCAGGCTCAGCACTGCAGCCTGAGGGCTTTGGCTGGCAATTGGCAGGGCACAGGCAAGCAATAATGCTGAGTGGATGAGTGAGTGAGCATTCTCTCCCAGAGATCTTTCATCTGAGGGAAGGCAGTGTGAATGGATGAGTGAGCATTGTCTCCCAGAGTTCCTGCATCTGAGGGAAGGCAGTGTGAGTGGATGAGTGAGTGAGCATTCTCTCCCAGAGATCCTGCATCTGAGGGAAGGCAGTGTGAGTGGATGAGTGAGTGAGCATTCTCTCCCAGAGATCCTGCATCTGGGGGAAGGCAGTGTGAGTGGATGAGTGAGTGAGCATTCTCTCCCACAGTTCCTGCATCTGGGGGAAGGTAGTGTGACTTCATGGTTGAGAGCTGTCAGACAACCTGGATTTAAATCCTGGATCTCCCATTTACTAGCTGTGTGACGTGGAGCAAGCTACTCAACCTCTCCGTGCCTCCATCTCTGTGCTTATACAATGGGCTAATAGGGTTGTGAGGAATTAATTAATTAATATGCATAAAGCACTCAGCACAGGGTCTGGCACTGGTAATCCTGCAACAAATCATAGCTGTACTCATTATCATGGCAATTATTATTAACCCTTAGCTCCCAGGCTTGCAAAAAAGCCTGGCTCTTCAGAATAGAGACACCTAGGCTGCAGGAGGCCCGCCACCCTGTCCTTGGCAGGGGGAAAGGATTTCAGGACAGGCATCAGGCCTGGCCTGCAGGCTGGAAAGGTGGGCTAGGAGGCTTCCTCCAGCAGCTTCCTCCCTGCACCCCTCTAACACAAGCTCTCTCTGGGATTGGATCAAGCTGCATGGTGACTTCCTTTGCCTGTGATCCTAAATCCCTCGCCTCATTGCACCTGGGGCAGAGCCCCTGACTCTGTGACCCCCACCTCATTTCCAGAAGTGTTAGATCAAGCAGATCCCCCCATACTTTCCCTTCTTCCTCAGCCTCTCCACCATCAGAGGTCAGCATCCCCCAAAGTGTGCTCTTCAAGACACAAGTCCTGAGGGTGGCTCCCCGTCAAGGCTTCATGTCACAGTTTTATGCTGCAGCCCTAGTGCTTCCTAATCAACATTTGCTACTAAAGGCCCTAACAAAATGGTTTCTCTCTTGTATCAGCTTCCAAGGGCTGCCACAACCTATTACCACAAATGTGTTGGCCTAAAAACAACAGAAACTTCTCTTTCACCATTCTTGAGGCCAGAGGTCTGAAATCAAGGAATTGGTAGGACTGTCCTTCCTCAAAAGGCCCTACGGGAGATTCCTCCCCAGTCTCTTCCAGCTCCTGATGGCTCCAGGCAGCTTTTGGTTTGGGACTGTGTTGGAAATAGATGCTGGGTGCAGCAAAGAAAAATCAGCACTGAGAAAAAACGATCTTTCAGTAACCCAATTTTTATTTCCTTGACTGCAGGAAGGGTACCTCATCATGCCCTGAGAGTACAATGAGCAAAGGAAAACACACAAATTTATCCCTTACACATTTGGAGTAGACCTGACTGCTGTGTCTGATCTCCGTTGGCTGAAGTCAGACTTCACAATCTAAACTAAAACCTGACTGGCTAATAACTTGAAACTTTTCTAAACAGGTAAAAGCAATGGCGAGCTGGGACATGCCTGTGAGCATGGCCAGCACAGATATCTCGGTTAAAGTACAAGGACATAGAATGTACTATGTGCCTGTAAGCATGGCATGTCTAACAGCTACATAGGATAGGGCTTAACAAAGTTATTAGCACACTTACTCTTTAACAAGAAAGGCAACTTTAAAAAGGAACTTTTCTTCTTCCCACAGGCTGCATGACTCCAGTCTCTGCCACACTACTAATGTGTCTCTCTATCTGTATGTCTCCCGAGCCTTTTACTCATCACTGGATTGGGGCCCACCCTAAATCCAGAGTAATCTCATCTGCCAGCACACTCTTTCCAAATAAGGTCACTTTCACAAGTTCCTGGGGTTAGGTCATGGACATATCTTTTGGGGGCCACCGTTCACCTCACAACACCTCTGTTCAACCTAGAGTTCTCCAAACTTTGGTTATGGAATTGTCTCTGCCTTTTTAATGAATTTTTATTAATTTGTAAGACACAGTTTGGGAGGCACTTGTCACACATCTGGGAGCCCTGGAAGCTACGACTTGGATCGTCCTATCTAGTGACTGCTCCTTGTCTAACATCACCCAGGGAGTCATTGGCAGAGTCTAGGCTGGGACTCTGAAGTCCTGACAACTAGAGCACTGATCCTACTGCCATGCTAATTCCTGAAATGTCACTGCACTTGGGTGCCCCAGACAAGCTGCCCGTGGCCTTTCTGACCCTACAGTCCCAAGACCCCCTGACAATGACCCTCTCTGAGGATGACGCCAGCCAGCACCATCCACACACAAGGACAGCTGCCAGCCGAGCATCAGGGAGACCTGGAAATAAATGATGAGATGGGCTGGGGGCCTGGCTCCCGGGGCTAGAGATTGATGCGGCCACAGCCAAAGTGACATAATGGGCCTTGCGGGCCAGCCGGGCGGGAGATAAAAGGCAAGGGACATAAATAACCCAGGAAATAAAAGGTGAAAAGCCAGCCTGCAGGAATAAATCCCTGATCCCTGACAGGCTCAGTGTGGGAGTCAGGGCAGTGTCTGTGGGCAGGGCGAGGAGGACGGCCGTGTGGTGGGCTGCCAGCCGCCCTCCCAGGGCTCTTGGTCACACTCACCCCTGCACATCACACTCATAGGGGCAGTGGGAGAGGGGAGGGAAGAAAGCCCAGACAGGAAGTCACCCTCCCTGCCTCAGTTTCCTCCTTGGTAAAATGAGGTGAGGTGCTAGGTCAGTGTTTCTTGAGAGGGGCTTGAGGACTACCTGCATCAGCATGACCTGGGAAGCTTGTTTAACATGTGGATTCCTGGGTCCCTCACAGATATATTAAATTAGGACTTCTGAGAGAGGGTCCAGGATCAGCCCAGCTAACAAGCTTCCCAGGTGGGAGACCTGCTGGAACAGATGAATTCTAATATCCCTTCCATCATATAGATTGGATGGATGGATGGATGGATGGTTGAAGAGATGGATTTATGGATGGATGGATGGAAGGATGGATGGATGGATGGAAGGATAGATGGATGGATGGATGGAAGGATGAAGAGATGAATGGGCAGAGAGATGGACAGGCAGAGAGATGGACAGGCAGATAGACAAATTGTCAATGTGTGGTTAAATGAATAGATGGATGGATAATAGATGTTTGCTACCATTTCTTAACTGTTTCCTTTGTGTTAGGCTGAATGGTTTGCTTGTGTTTATCTATTATAATCCAATTTTTACTCTATTACTCCTACTTTGCAGAAGATTAAACTGACTTGGAAGTTCCATGACCCATCTAGGGCGAGTTCAGAGCCAAAATTCAGCCCAGGCCTGTGAGATCCAGAGCCAGTGCCCCTGACCACCACAGTGTGCTGCGCAAGACAGGAGGGACACTGGTGGCGTACTCGTCAGTGAGCATGATCAGTGTGTTGTCTTGATGATCCTGACATCTCTTAAGGTAGAATCTGATCCCAAGGGTCCCCATCCCACCCCCACTTGGCCCTCACTGTCTCTGTGCCCAAGGGCCTGGGTGAGAGCGGGAAGAGTAGGCCATCCTCCTGGTCAGAGGAAGTGGGCATTCATTTCTCCTAGTGGCTCATCCACTCCTTTTCTTTTTAGATGTTCCCAAACCTTCCTGCTTCCCCAGTTCTCCAGGGAGCTGGTACTCCTCCAATATCTCCCATCCTGCCCCAGCCTTTTGCTCTCCCCTCTGGTGAGGGCCCCACTTGCCTCCCAAAGACAATGCAGAAGACTGGGCCAAGGGTCCCTGAGAAAGGACTCTTGCTGCACTGAGGACTGGGGGGTCAGGGTGGCGGCTGAACCTCACCTTTAGACATGATCTTTCCAGAGATATAAAGAGGAAGTCTCTGTTCAATGGGGCCTGCTGCAGAAGAAAATGGATACCAGATGTATGTGCCTTGGGGGAAAATCTACTCAAGATGGAGCATTAGCACCTCATTCCCACTATTCTCAGCCATGACTTCGGATCACTGGAGGGGAGAAGGGCAGGGGGCCTTCCAGCTGCCTTTTTCACTCAGATGAAATGACAGGGGAAGAGAACCTTCCAGAGCAGTAGAAAGCTCCAAGCCCTCTGGGAATTCTGGGCTTAACAGACAGAACAAAACAGGAGTTGTGCTGGTCAGGGCCAAGACGCAGAGGCCCAAGGCATGAAATTGAGGAGACAAGATCTCATAGCATGGCCATTTTGGCAAGATGGCCAGTCCTTTGTTCTCCCCGTGGAGTGCTGCCATTGTCACTTCTTCCTAGCAAAACTCCCCCCGCCCCAAAACCCTTGGTGAATATGAAGCTGCTCCTGGGAAAAGCATAACGTTAAGGCATCTCCAGCCATTCCTCCACAACAGCAAATTAGTTGGTCACAGATCTCTAATTTTAAAGTGGGGAATGATCTCCCATAATCTCACCTAGTGGATCTCAATCCTGGCTGCATATTCAAACCACCTGAAGTGGGTGGAGAGTGAGACAGTAAAAAAGAAAACAGGTGCCCCAGTGCAAGCAGAGAGCGTCTGCTTCGATTGATCGGGGTGGGGCCCCACATCATCTTAAAGCGTTCCAGGTGATCCTGTGGTGCAGCTCCACCCAGCCTCTCAAATGCCCCTTTAGCCCCACTACTTACAGCCTCTGGCCCAGCAGCATGGGCAACACCTGGGAGCCTCTTAGAAAAGCAGGATCTCAGGGCCCACCCTAGATTTCCCAAATCAGACTCTGCACCTGAGCAACACCTCCAGGTAATTCCTGTGCACATTTAACTTTGAAAAGTACTGACTTTCCAAGGAAATACTGACCTTGCTTCCACCTTATCTTGCAGGCCTCTGGACAGAGCAAGCTTCATAACCTCTCTCTTCCTTTACCACCCCAACATCCTCCCCTACTGTTTCACCTCCCCTCAAATCCTTTTCAACTGCAGAGGCGCTTGTCTGCTGGGGGAGGAAGCAGAGCATGTTTGTACCGGGAGCCCTCTGTCTGCCTAGCCCAGGGGGTCCCAGACTTCTCCCTTCAGAGAGAGCATGGGAGTGATTTACTGCCACAGAAATCGGGTCGGAGGGGCGGTGGTGCCAGGGACAGGGCGTGGGCTGGCAGCTGGCCTGACCAAACATACTACATAGTGACCGCCGCTGGTACCCTCGAGAAGTCACACAGCTTCAAACATGCATTAACCATAAGCAGAGGAAGGGCTGTTTTGTTTTCCTCTTTTAACAAGCAAGGCTTGTTCCAGAGACCGGGAGCATATGTTGTCAGGGCTGTTCTGGCCCAGGCTGCACCTGCTGATTTTGTTCTCAAGACCCAAACATCCCAGCATGTCCCCACCCTGGTGCTACCCACCCCTGGCTCTGTGCCCTCCCCTCAACCCCATTAGAGTGACCCTGGGCCCATGAACTCCAGGTCATAGGGTCACAATCATAGGGTGAAGCCAGCAGGGCACTTTCTCCTTGCTGAAAGCTCCTCCAACACTGGTCCTGAGATGCCAGGATAAAGCATGGCTATGCAGGAGGTGAGGACTGGTAGGTGAGGAAGGGTGTTTTTGGGGAAGGTCAATGTGTTAGAGATGTTTTTTCAACTGTGTCACTCCTGAAAGGGAATGATCTGTTTTCTCTGAAACATTAAAGAACTGGGAACAGCAGAGGTGACTAAAGGAGAATTAGTAAGGAATAAAGAGAAAAAGCAGTGATAGATGGATGAAAGGATGGATGGAGAGTGAATGACTAGGACTTCTAACTCCAATGTTATGGCAAACTAGATGTTTAGAAAGGCCCTCTTGCTAAAGAACTAGAGCCTGGATATGTGATAACACACATTTTAAAACACATTTCTGAGCTTGCGAAATATTAGGAAAATATTCAGGAGGAAAAAACTCACAAGGAGCTGAAACCAAAAGGTGATGAGACAGAATTCCCTTGACTCCTTCATGGGACTTGCAAGAGGGGTGGCTCATTTACTTGGACACCATGCTCAAACCCCTTGCAGGAGGGGGAGCATGCAGGTGAGTGGGTGCAGGAGCCAGGGCAAATGCCTTTGGGCACTGGTAGGAACAAAACCTGTACCAGCTCCTGGCAGCATCTAGGGGTTGCCTGTGACCCTTGGAGCTCCAGAGGGCATGTGTTACAAACGATGCTCTTTTAGCTTTGCCATCCATGGATTACTCAAGTGTTAAAAAGCTCAGGAAGAGTCAGTGTGACAACTTTTGGGTTCCCACACCCAGTGCATCCCAAATTCTTGTCTGGCATCCAGGAAGAATCAGGTCACAGGAACAGACTGAAGGGTGACATATGCAGAGGATTTTATTGAGTGATGGAAGTGGCTCTCAGTGGGATGGGGAAGCTGGAAAGGGGGTGGAGTGGGAAGACAATCTTCCCTCTCCCACCATCCCTGGCTGAACTCCTCTCTGACCGTAGTCTCCAATGTCCAGCTGCCTCTTGTCTCAACGTTCAGTAACTTCTCTTCTCTCAATGTTCAGACGCTTCTCTTCTCTCCTCTGCCACAGCATTCTGCTCCTCTTCCAGCAGAGTTTGGGGTTTTTATGGGTATAGTGTTGGGGGCATGGCAGGCAAGGGTGGTTTTGGAAAAGGCAACATTTGGGCAAGAAAACAGGAATGCATCTTCTCATTTAGGGCTGGAGGTCCAGGCTTGAGGATGGAGCTCTCAGCAGGGACCCCACCCTCTTCTACCTGGTATTTCCCTACCTCCTGTCCATATCAGTGATATTGACCTGAGGGTAAATACATTTATTCGCAACAGCAGAGAACTACCTGCAAGTTGGAGGAGCTGAAATGGATAATCCTAAATGAAGTCTGAGATAGAGGTTCCAGGTCAGAAGTACTTCTCTGACTCCCAGCCAAACAAGAAAAAATTGCCTCTAGAGGAAGGCATGCCCACCTGAGAGCCTTGTGATGCCCAAAGATGATGTCACAATCAAAAATTACCAAACACATAAGGATACAAGTCACCATAGATTTAAATCCTTAAAGACTACAAATGTTGGAATTGTCAGATATAGACAAATAACTATGTTTGAAATATTTAAAGAAATACAAGATGGAACTGTGGAAGGAAAACATCTTGGGCCCCAAAATCACTGAGGAAAACTCAAGCTGGAAACTGCTTAGGGAAAACCTGCTTTCAGTTCTATTCAAAGTCACCCCTCTGCTCACTGAGATAGATACATATCCCATTTGCCTCAGTTGGAAAAGCTAATCAGAAACTCAAAAAAACCTCAGTGGTTGTGTATCACCTATCTGTGACCCGGAAGTTCCTTCCCTCTCTATGAGTCTTTCTGCCTTTGCTTCAAGTTGTCCCACCTTTCCAGACCAAACCAATATACTTCTTACATATGTTGATTGAGGTCTCATGTCTCCCTAAAATGTATAAAACTAAGCTGTGCCCCGACCACCTTGGGCACACATCATCAGGACTTCCTGAGACTATGTCATGGGTGTGTCCTCAACCTTGGCAAAATAAACTTTCTAAATTAACTGAGACCTGTCTTAGATTTTCTGCGTACACAGAACCAAGAACATGAGCAAAGAATAGGCCACTAACAAAAATGACTATACCATGAGAAAATATTGTTGGATATAGTGGACTCCAAGTTTCTCTTCAAAGAATCAGTATGTCAGTATGTTCAGCTCTCTTATTCTTCAATTTCCTATTTTAAAGTTTAACTTCCTTGTAGTTTCAGTAAACAATCTTTTCCACCCATTCTAATCAGTAGTTCACATCTGTTCCTCTGGTCCCCTGCCCCGTCCTGATGCATCCCAGTCACCTGCTCTGGTCATCTGCTTTGACCTAGGTCACCCCTGGCTACCTGCTGTGCCCTGTCCTGTAACCGTCCTTCCCACCAAACTACCCACCCCGCCACTCTGGCTCTTACCCCTGCTCCCTTTAAAATAGCCAATCAGAATTAGACTAGACTGTGCAGTCTAACCCTAGCCAATAGGGGAACAATGACACAGCAGTAGGGGTGACCTCTGTAAGGAATAAGAACCCCTTCCCCTCCTTGTCTAGGTGTGTGCTCGCCATTGTTCCATCTGTGAGCCGCACCCTTCTATAGAAGTAAATTGCCTTGCTGAGGAAATTTATATTCGAGTGCTACTTCTTTTGCGGCACTGAAAATTTTACATGTAACAATAGCAAGGTCTAGACATTTTCTCCCTTAGTAAACAACTAGAAAACTGGGGTGGAAATGTATAGAACAACTGTTTTAAGATGTAGGTTAATAGGAAACCCATTTCCTATTAAAAGAATACAAACAAATCAGATCAACCTTACCCCAATTCTCTGCATGGAGACAATTTCTGGAATGCAGAACAGAGTGGGAGAATTCAGAGTTCAGTGGTCTCACTGAGCTGAAGAGATTGAAATGTAAGTCTGGAGAGGCTGAGGTTCCTACAATTTGCAGGGCAGAGTACCAGAGAAAAGGAGGTTATGTAGAGAAAGGCCCCAAAAGCCTGCATGGAATCCCCTCAAATATTTGGCTAAATTCCAGCCTGTGCAGCATCCCACGGCTGAGCAAAGCACACCAGGAGAAAGAACGATTACCAAGAACTGTAAGGTGAAAAATTCCCAATGCCCACACATGGCTAGAAATCACTGAGGCTTTTGGGGTGTGTGTGTGTGTGTGTGTGTGTGTGTGTGTGTGTGTGTGTGTGTGTGTGTGTGTGTGTTTCTTTACCTATTTGTTTTCATACAGCTGTCCAATTATTTTAGCATCCTTTATTGAAAAAGATGTCTCCCATCATTATTTCTATTCAGCATTTTGCAGGAAGTCTTAGCCACTGCAATAAGTTAAAAATAAAAGCATCCAGATTGGAAAAGAAGTACAACTGTTTTTATTTCAAGCATTGCAATTGTGTACATTGGCAATCTCAAGAAACATATAAAGAAGTTACTAAAATGATAGGTGAGGTGAGCAAGGTTGCAGGATACAAGGTTGCTATATAAAAATCAATTATATTTCTATAAACTAACAACAAACAAGTGGAAGTTGAAGTGGAAAAAATGCCACTTATGATAGTATCTAAACATACTTAGAAATAAATGGAATGAAATATGTGTAAGACCTATACACTGAAAACTACCAAACAAATGGAAACTATTTTGTGATCATAGATCAGAAGATTCAATACTGTAAAAATGTCAATTATTCCCTATTCTACAGATTTAATGTGTGAACCCCAAATCTGAGACAGGTGTCAGTCAATTTAGAAAGTTTATTTTCCCAAAGTTAAGGATGTGAGCCCATGAAACAGCCTCAGGAAGTCCTGACAACAAGTGCTCAAGGTGGTTGAGGAACAGCTTGGTTTTATACATTGTGAGGAGACAGGAGACATCAATCAATGTAAGGTGTACATTGTTTCCATCCAGAAAGGTGGGACACTTGAAGTGGGGAGGGAGCTTCCAGGTCACAGGTTGATGAGAGACAAATGGTTGCAAGTTTTGAGTTTCTGATTACCCTTTCCAAAGGAGGTAATCAGATACGCATTTATCTGATTGAGCAAAGGGATGCCTTTGAATCGAATGGGAGGCAGGTTTGCTCTAAGCAGTTCCCAGCTTGACTCTTTTCTTTAGCTTAGTGATGTGGGGGCCCCAAGATTTATTTTTTCTTTCACAAATGTAAACCTAATAAAATCCCAGAAGGCTTTTTCTGGTAGAAATTAACAAGCTGATTCTAAAATTTATATGGAAATACAAAGAATCTGTAATAGCTGAAAGAGTATTGAAAAGAAGAGCAAAGTTAGAAATTTAAACTGATTTCAAGACTTATTTTAAGCTAAGATAACCAAGATCATGTAATATTAGCATAAGAATAGACATATTTTATAGATCAATAGAACAGAATAGAAAATCCAAAATAAATTCACACGCATCTGGTAATAAATTGATTTGATGAAGATTCTGAGCTACTTTAATGTGGAAAGAATTTCCTTTTCAACAAATGGTGCTGGAACGATTGGATAGCCAGAGAAAAAAGCATTCCAACTTCTGCCTCACTGCTTCACACCATGCATAAAAACATGCAGCATGGACACAGACCGAAGCAGAAATGCTAAAACTTCTAGATCAAAATATAGAAGATTGTTTTTGTGCCCTTGAGGTAAGACACAAGAAAGCATAAACCATAAAAGAAAAAAATCATAAATTGGACTTAATTAAAATGGATATTTTCTGCTCTTGGAAAGATATCTTAAGAAAATGAAAAGGTCCAGGCTGGGCAACATGGGGAGACCCCATCTCTACAAAAAATTTAAAAAATTAGCCAGGTGTGGTGGCATGTGTCTGTGGTTCCAGTGACTTGGGAGGTTGAAGTGAGAGGATTGCTTGGGCCCAGGCTAGGCTTCAATGAGCCATGATTGCACCACTGCACTCCAGCCTAGGTGACAGCCAGGTCTTTAGACCCTGTCAAAAAGAAAGGAAAGAAAGAAAAGAAGGAAGGAAGGAAGGAAAGAAAGAAGGAAGGAAGGGAAAGAAGGAAGGAGGGAAAGAAGGAAGGAAGGAAGGAAGGAGGGAGGGAGGGAAGGAAGGAAGGAAAGGAAAGGAAAAAGAAACAAAGAAAGAAGGAAAGAAAGAAAGAAAGAGAGAGAAAGAAGAGAGAGAGGAGGAGGAGGGAGGGAGACAAAGAGAGATGAAAAGGAAGAAGGGAAGGAAAGAAGGAAAGGGAAGGGAAGGGAAAGGAAGGGAAACGAAGGGAGAAAACGAAAAGGCAAGCCACCAACAGGGAAAAAATACAATACATATATCCAACAAAGGGCTTATGTGCAGAATATATCAAGAACTCTCAAAACTCATAAGAAAAGCAACCCAATAAAACATGGGTAAAAATGTTGAATAGACACTTCACAGAAGAAAATAGGCAAATGGACAACAAATACATGAAAAGTTGCTCAACTTGTTTTGTCACAGGGATAAATGCAAATTAAAACCACAGACTTACCCAGATGGTTAAAATGGAAAGATTGACAATACCAAGCATTGATGAGGATGTGAAGCAACAGGAACTCTCTCGTAAGTTGCTGGTAAGAATGTAAAGTACTACAACTACTTTGGGGAAAAGTTTGACAATTTCTTAAAGAGTTAAATGTACATACTCCACAACCCAGCCATTCCACTCCTGAGAATTTGCTAAAGAGAAATGTAAACATACGTTCACATGAAAACTTGTGCCTTGATGTTCAGGACAGCTTCGTTCATAACAGCCCAAATCATAATAGGCCATAATAGGAAACCGCTCATGTGTTCACAATGAGTGAATGGATAAACAAATGGTGGTATATACATGCTATGCAACATTACTCATCAATAAAAATCAGCAAACTATGTGTACACACAGTAGCATGAATGAATCTCATATGTTATGCTGAGTGTTTTGAATTGTGTCCCCCTATATGTTGAAATCCAAACCCCCGGTACTTGTACATGTGACATTATTTGGATATAGTCTTTGCAGATGTAATCAGGTTAAGATGAAGTTATGCTAAATGTGCTGAAAGACACATGGGCATAGAGAAGAATACCATGAGAAGATGAAGACAGGGATTAGGGTTATGCGGCTACAAACCAAAACGTCCCAAGGATTGCCAGCAGCCACTAGAAACCAGAAAACAGGCATGGGATGGACTCTCCCTCAGGGCCCCCATAAGGAACAAATTCTACCGACAACAGAATTTCAGACTTCTGGCCTCCTGAACTGTGAGAGAATACATTTCTGCTGTTTGAAGCCACCCAGCCATTCTAGAAAAGATCAATCTAATCTATAGCGATGGAAGACAATGATTGTCTGGGGCTAGGGTGAGGATTTGTTGGAAAATTGCGTAATGGATCCTTTCAGGGTGATGGAAATGCTCTCTCTCTTGATTGTGGTGGTGGTAGTTACATGGTGTATATACATTTGTGAAAACTCAACAGATGGTACACTTAAAATGGGTGACAGACACCAATGAACCAAATTGAACTGTTGGAGAAAAAAATGTATGATTGTCCAAACTGGGAACTCAGTGTATGTTGTGCTGGGTTAGAGTCTGAGATAGCAGTATGAACTCATATTTATTTTGAGAGAGAAAGAGAATGAGACAGAGAGAAATAGTGTCTTAGTCTGTTTTCTGTTGCTATAACTGAATACCTGAGACTGCAAAATTTATAAAGAAAAGAAATTTATTTCTTACAGTTCTGGAGGCCAGCAGGTCCAAGGTCTAGGGCCCACATTCAGTGACAGCCTCCTTGCTGGTGGGCTCTCTGCAGAGTCCTGAGGCAGTGCACAGCATGCTAGCTCAGGTCTCTCTTCCTCTTCTTATAAAGCCACCAGACCTACTCCCATGATAACCCATTAATCCAGTAATCCATGAATGAATTAATCCATTATGAGGGCAACCCTCATGATCCAATCACCTCTTAGAGGGTTCACCTCTCAATACTGCCACATTGGGGATCAAGTTTCAACATGAGCTTTGAAGGGGACAAACATTCAAATCCTAGTAGATAGAAAGATACCTAGTAGATAGAGGTGTGTGTTTACATGGGTTAGTATAAATGCACATATTTTCTAGCTCTGTCCACTGAAAGGAACTAGAAGCATTGACACCCAGGGGCAATAAGTACACTTCATGCCCAGGTATTGTTTTCTAATTTCTAATGTCCAGTAAAAGGAACTTTGATAAAATGTGTGATGCTATGTCAGGGGCAGAAAAACTATAAGATGAACCTAAAGTATCTTGTGCCAGAAAGTAAGGAAGTGCTTTATGTAAAAAAAAAAAAAAAAAAAAAAGTGCTGGAGAAGAGAGAACTCTGTTTTTTGTTTTGTTTGTTTGTCTGTTTTTGAGACAGGGTCTCACTCTGTTCCCCAGGCTGGAGTGCAGTGGTGCAATCTTGGCTCACTGCAACCTCTGCCTCACAGGTTCAAGCAAGTCTCATGCCTCAGCCTCCACAGTAGCTAGGACTACAGGTATATGCCATCATGCCTAATTTTTGTATTTTGAGTAGAGATGGGGTTTTGCCATGTTGCCTAGGCTGGTCTTTTAACTCCTAGCCTCAAATGATCTGTCCACCTTGGCTTCCCAAAGTGCTAGGATAACAGGCGTGAGCCACTGCGCCTGGCCGGGAGAACCCTTTTTTATAGAAGGATTCTAATTGATAAATTAGGAGTGAATGAGGGCAATAGACAATTACAATTAGAAGATGACATAATGACCTCTGCAGTCAAGATCCATTGACAAATGCTAAAATTAGTGAGCAAACTACAGAAAGAGGCTATTCACATAGCTTCCAATTATCTCCCTTCAAATACTTACTAATTACTGTGAGGGCTTTAATACATGTCCACAAATTCTTTGATGCACCTCTGTATGGGAGTTTAGCTTAGCTCTCCTCTCCTTGAGGGGGGCTGGATTTATGTCTCCCTTCTAAGTAATATCTAGGGAAAGGAAAAAAATAGCAACATTGATCATGGAGAAACCTGGCAGATGGCATCTTAACCAAGTGATCAAGGTTAACATCATTAGTGATAAGGCATTGATATTATGTACTCTCTAGCGGGATGCTATAAGAAGGGCATATTACCTCTGTGATATTCTTCCTCCAGATATCCATAATTTCAGTTATGGAGATGAGTTTTAGGAACTCATTAAGGTTAAATGAGGTCATGGGGATGGGGCACTATCTAATAGGACTGGCAGCTTTCTAGGAATAGAGAAAAAGAGAGAGATTTCTTTGTCATGGTGTTGTAACCGAGCGAGTTGTAAGGAAAGCACCATGCACTGAGATTGAATTAGGAGTCCTTTATTGCCGGAGACCAAGAGTCAGCTCACCTCAAAAATCTCTCGGCCCAAAGAAGAGGCTGGATTCCTTTTTATACCTTGCTTAAGATAGGGGTAGGGGAGCCTAGCTGAAGCAGAATTTACAGAAGCAGAACAAACAAGTTAGATAAGGAGGCTGGTAACCAGGAGGCAGGAGGTTCCCAGGATTGTTGATTACTAAGGAGAGTATACACAAGCGGTTCCCATGATTGCTGGTTACCAAGGGTGGGGGGAATTAGGTGCTTGCCATACAATCAATCAAGGGGTATTCACAATAGCAAGTGGGCTTGCCAAGCAGGATATGCTTACAATGTTATATTCCTCTATAGTTCTAAGCACAGCACGACCCAGCACAGTAGCATAACCCAGGTATGCACTCAAAGGAGAAATGGCCCGAGGGGTGAGGCAGAGGTTAAGATGGAGTCTGTCTGGCTTTCTACAAGATAGAGTCTGTCAGGCTAACACAGGGCAGGTTAGCACAGTGGGAAGACACAGTGAGAAACTGGTCCTCACTTTCTCACCAGCAAAGAGCCCTCACCAGGAATCAAATTGCTGTACCTTGATCTTGAACTTTCCAGTGTCCAGAACTGTGAGAAATAAATCTGTTGTGAAGCCACCCACTGAGTGGTATTTGCTATGGCAGTCTGAGCTAACACATTTTGGGTTGAAGTTAGTGTTTATTTTCCCTTAAATTATTTTCAACCAAGTGTGGTACTTCTTGCCTTCCCTTTTCCTCCTGATATTTGGTAAGGTCTGGGGCATTAATTGAAGCTGGACTTTTAGTTGGGGAAACCAAAGGATGCTAAAAGTCTCATAATTTATATGACAGTCCTTCTTACTCATAGGCAGGTGTTGAACAATGAGAACACAAGGACACAGGGAGAGGAGCACTACACACTGGGGTCTGTTAGGGGGAAATAGGGGAGGGACAGCGGGGGGTGGGGAGTCGGGGAGAGATAGCATGGGGAGAAATGCCAGATATAGGTGAAGGGGAGGAAGGCAGCAAATCACACTGCCACATGTGTACCTATGCAACAATCTTGCATGTTCTTCACATGTACCCTAAAACCTAAAATGCAATTAAAAAAATTTATATGATAGTCCTTCAAAATGAGGCATTTCTCACTCAATTACCTCCTCAGTATTGAAAGTAAACAAACAAAAGAAAACAGTAAATGGGTAAGCAGCAGATTAGACAAAGTTGAAAAGATAACTCATGAACTAGAAGAGAGAGCTAAAGAAATAACCCTGGCTGGGCACAGTGGCTCACACCTGTCATCCCAGCACTATGGGAGGCTGAGGTGGATGGATCACTTGAGGTCAGGAGTTCAAGACCAGCTTGGCTAACATGGCAAAACCCTGTCTCTATTAAAAATATAAAAATTGGCCAGGTGTGGTGGCACATACCTGTGGTCCCAGCTACTCAGGAGGCTGAGACAGGATAATTGCTCAAACCTTGGAAGTGGAGGTTGCAGTGAGCCAAGATTGCATGACAGCACTCCAGCCTGGGCAGGAGGAGGAGGAAGAAAGAAGAAGAAGGAGGAGGAGGAACCTGGAAAACAACAGAGAGAGAGAAAGAGCACACTTAAAGGTTCAGAGATGTAGACAATAGAAAGTCTTTCTACTTTCCTGAAAGTAGAAAGAAGAGAGGGAACATTTTGAAAGAATGCTTGAGAATTACATACACAGATCCACAGATAAAGGAAAACACATTTCTAACATATATACATCATACATCCAACAGAATGGATAAAAAGAAATCCACACTAGGTTCTACTGAATGGAGATTTTAGACCACCAAAGATAAAGTGAAAATATTAAAAGCAGCCAGACAGAAAAGACAACCCATCTACCAAAAAATTACAATTAGATTGCCAGCTATCAGCCATGGGAGAGGCCAAAAACTGGGGGAACACCTTCCAAATGCTGAGGAAAAAATCAACCATCAGCCCAAAGTTTTATACACAGCAAAACTATCTTCCAAAACTACCATTTCAAAAAATATATTTTCAGGTGAATAAACACTAAGAATTTTCCGCCAACCTTCCTAAAACCAACTCTTAAGGAGGCTGTACTACCATGAGCATCATGGATCTCATTTCCTTTAGTAATGAAAGTAGCCCCAAAGCAGGAGTCAGAAGACCCAATTCGTTGCCTTGCCTCCTGCATTAAGGCAGGGTAAGATCTTTACATCATGTCACTTTCAGAGCCTTCAGTTTCCTCAGCTGTTACATGAGGATGAGGAAAGCCTTTTCTGCTTATTTCAACCATTACTGAAAGGTGATGACTCTCGAAGTATGGCCTAAGGTCCCCCAGGCATTTCAGGGGCCCCCACAAGGTGTTCCCTTTCCAACCACATATCCATATGGGACCAGATTTTCTTCCAAAAACAGCCCACGGGAACAGTTTGAAGGCAGAAACAGGTATGAAAACCTCAGCGTGTCGTATTAAGTCAGACATATAGGAGGTTTTCCACAATGTAAAACAATGCCACTCTTCTCACTGAATGTTTGTGTTATAAAAAAAAGTATAGATATTTTTCTTTCTTTCTTTCTTTCTTTCTTTTACTGTTTTCAGTTGATAGGTTCTGGGTCTGTAATACAAATATTTTTCATAAAGTATGTTTTTTATGTTAACATATAATGGGTTTATTATTGTTACTTTTAAATAGATTAATAAAAATGTCTACAACTTCTTAGTTTTAATCAATTAAAAATTAATTAAGTTTGAAAATGGTAACTATTGATAAAGACAATACATATAAATAAAATCACTCTGCGGTTCTCAATTTTTTTTTTTTTTTTGCTTATGCTATTTTATTTTATTTTATTACACTTTAGGTTCTGGGGTACATGTGCAGAACATGCAGGATTGTTGCATAGGTACATACATGGCAATGTGGTTTGCTGCCTCCATCCCCGTCACCTATATCTGGCATTTCTCCCCATGTTATCCCTCCCTAACTCCCTGCCCCCGACTGTCCCTCCCCTAGTCACCCCCAACAGACCCCAGTGTGTGATGCTCCCCTCCCTGTGTCCATGTGTTCTCATTGTTCAACACCCACCTATGAGTGAGAACATGCAGTGTTTGATTTTCTGTTCTTGTGTCAGTTGCTGAGAATGATGGTTTCCAGATTCATCAATGTCCCTACAAAGCATACGAACTCATCGTTTTTTATGGCTGCATAGTATTTATTCCATGGTGTATATGTGCCACATTTTCCTTGTCCAGTCTATCATTGATGGGCATTTGGGTTGGTTCCAGGTCTTTGCTATTGTGAACAGTGCCACAGTGAACATACGTGTGCATGTGCCTTTGTAATAGAATGATTTATAATCCTTTAGATATATACCCAGTAATGGCATTGCTGGGTCAAATGGAATTTCTATTTCTAGGTCCTTGAGGAATGGCCATACTGTCTTCCACAATCGTTGAACTAATTTACACACCCACCAACAGTATAAAAGTGTTCCTATTTCTCCACATCCTCTGCAGCATCTGTTGTCTCCAGATTTTTTAATGATCACCATTCTAAATGGCATGAGATGGTATCTCAGTGTGGTTTTGATTTGCATTTCTCTAATGACCAGTGATGATGAGCATTTTTTCATATGTTTGTTGGCCTCATATACATCTTCTTTTGAAAAGTGTCTGTTCATGTCCTTTGCCCACTTTGAATTGGTTTGTTTGTTTTTTTCTTGTAAATCTGTTTTAGTTCTTTGTAGATTCTGGATATTAGCCCTTTGTCAGATGGGTAGATTGCAAAAATTGTTTCCCATTCTATTGGTTGCTGGTTCACTCTAATGACTCTTTCTTTTGCTGTGCAGAAGCTCTGGAGTTTAATTAGATCCCATTTATCTATTTTGCTTTTGTTGCCAATGCTTTCGGTGTTTTAGTCATGAAGTTCTTGCCTATGCCTATGTCTTGAACGGTTTTGTCTAGGTTTTCTTCTAGAATTTTTATGGTGTTAGGTCTTTTATTTAAGTCTTTAATCCATCTGGAATGAATTTTAGTGTAAGGTGTCAGGAAGGGGTCCAGTTTCTGCTTTCTGCACATGGCTAGCCAGTTTTCCCAACACCATTTATTAAACAGGGAATCCTTTCCCCATTGCTTGTTTTTGTGAGCTTTGTCAAAGATCAGATGGTTGCAGATGTGTGGCATCGCCTCTGAGCCTCTGTTCTGTTCCATTGGTCTATATCTCTGTTTTCGTACCAGTACCATGCTGTTTTGATTACTGTAGTCTTGTAGTATAGTCTGAAGTCAGGTAGCATGATGCCTCCTGCTTTGCTCTTTTTGCTTAGAATTGACTTGGCTATGCAGGCTCTCTTTCGGTTCCATATGAAATTTAAGGTGGTTTTTTCCAATTCTGTGAAGAGGGTCATAGGTAGCTTGATGGGGATAGCACTGAATCTATAAATTACTTTGGGCAGTATGGCTATTTTCACAATATTGATTCTTCCTAACCATGAGCATGGAATGTTTCTTCATCTGTTTGTGTCCTCTCTTATATCCTTGAGCAGTGGTTTGTAGTTCTCCTTGAAGAGGTCCTTTACATCCTTTGTTGGTTGTATTTCTAGGTATTTTATTCGCTTTGTAGCAATTGTGAATTGCAGTTCATTCTTGATTTGATTCTCTTTAAATCTGTTGTTGGTGTATAGGAACATTTGTGATTTCTGAACATTGATTTTGTATCCTGAGACTTTGCTGAAGTTGCTTATCAGTTTAAGTAGATTTTGGGCTGAGATGATGGGGTCTTCTAAATATACAATCATGTCACCTGCAAATAGAGACAATTTGACTTCCTCCTTTCCTAATTGAATACCCTTTATTTCTTTTTCTTGCCTGATTGCTCTGGCTAGAACTTCCAATACTATATTGAGTAGGAGTGGTGAGAGAGGGCATCCTTGTCTAGTGCCAGATTTCAAAGGGAATGCTTCCAGTTTTTGCCCATTCAGTATGATATTGGCTGTGGGTTTGTCATAAATAGCTTTTGTTATTTTGAGATACGTTCCATTGATACCTAGCTTATTGAGAGTTTTTAGCATAAAGCACTGTTGAATTTTGTCAAAGGCTTTCTCTGCATCTATTGAGATAATCATGTGGTTTTTGTCTTTGGTTCTGTTTATGTGGTGAATTGTGTTTATAGACTTGCATATGTTGAACCGACATTGCATCCCCGGGATGAAGCCTACTTGATCGTGATGGATAAGCTTTTTGATGTGCTGTTGGATTTGGTTTGCCAGTATTTTATTGAAGACTTTTGCATCTATGTTCATCATGGATATTGGCCTGAAGTTTTCTTTTCCTGTTGAATCTCTGCTGGGTTTTGGTATCAGGATGATGTTGGTCTTATAAAATGATTTGGGAAGGATTCCCTCTTTTTGTTTTGGAATAGTTTCAGAAGGAGTGGTACCAGCTGCTCTTTGTATGTCTGGTAAAATTCAGCTGTGAACCCATCTGAACCTGGCTTTTTTTGGTTGGTAGGCTATTAATTGCTGCCTCAACTTCAGCCCTTGTTATTGGTTTATTCAGGGTTTTGACTTCTTCCTGGTTTAGGCTTGGGAGGGTGCAAATGTCCAGGAATTTATCCATTTCTTTCAGGTTTATTGGTTTGTGTGCATAGAATTGTTTGTAGTAATCTCTGATGGTAGTTTGTATTTCTGTGGAATCTGTGGTGATATCCCCTTTATCATTTTTTATTGCATCTATTTGATTATTCTCTCTTTTCTTTGTTATTAATCTGGCTAGTGGTCTATTTTGTTGATCTTTTAAAAAAAACAGCTCCTGGATTTATTGATTTTTTGAAGGGTGTTTTGTGTCTCTATCTCCTTCAGTTCTTCTCTGATCTTGGTTATTTCTTGTCTTCTGCTAGCTTTTGAGTTTTGTTTGTTTGTTTGTTTTTTGATCTTGCTCCTCCAGCTCTTTCAATTTTGATGATAGGGTGTCGATTTTAGATATTTCCTTGCTTCTCATGTAGTCATTTATTGCTACAAATTTTCCTCTAGACACTGTTTTAAGTGTGTCCCAGAGACTCTGGTACATTGTGTCTTCGTTTTCACTGGTTTCAAAGAACATCTTTATTTCTGCCTTCATTTCATTGTTTATTCAGTCAATATTCAAGAGCCAGTTGTTCAGTTTCCATGAAGTTGTGCAGTTCTGAGTTAGTCTCTTAATCCTGAGTTCTAATTTGATTCCACTGTTGTCTGAGAGACTGTTATGATTTCCGTTCTTTTGCATTTGCTGAGGAGTGATTTACTTCCAATTATATGGTCAATTTTAGAGCAGGTGTGATGTGGTGCTGAGAAGAATGTATATTCTGTGGATTTGGGGTGGAGAGTTCTGTAAATGTCTATTAGGTTTGCTTGCTCCAGATCTGAGTTCAAGTCCTGGATATCCTTGTTAATTTTCTGTCTTGTTGATCTGTCTAATATTGACAGTGGAGTGTTAAAGTCTCCCACTATTATTGTGTGGGAGTCTAAGTCTCTTTGTAGGTACTTAAGAACTTGCTTTATGTATCTGGGTGCTCCTGTATTGGGTGTGTTTATATTTAGGATTGTTAGCTCTTCTTGTTGCATTGATCCTTTTACCATTATGTAATGTCTTTCTTTGTCTCTTGATCTTTGTTAGTTTAAAGTCTATTTTATCAGAGACTAAGATTGCAACTCCTGCTTTTTTTTTGCTCTCCATTTGCTTGGTAAATCTTCCTCTACCCCTTTATTTTGAGCCTATGTGTATCCTTGCATGTGAGATGGGTTTCCTGAACACAGCACACCAATAAGTTTTGACTTTTTATCCAATTTGCCTGTCTGTGCCTTTTAATTGGGGTATTTAGCCCATTTACATTTAAGGTTAATATTGTTGTGTGTAAATTTGATCCACCATTTTGATGCTAACTGGTTGTTTTGCCCATTAGTTGACACAGTTTCTTTCTTGTGTCAATGGTCTTTACCATTTGGTACATTTTTGGAGAGGCTGGTACTGGTTGTTCCTTTCTATGTTTAGTGCTGCTTTCAGGAGCTCTTGTAAGGCAGGCCTGGTGGTGATGAAATCTCTGAGCAATTGCTTGGTCATAAAGGATTTTATTTCTCCTTCACTTACGAAGCTTAGTTTGGCTGAATATGAAATTCTAGCTTGAAAGTTCTTTTCTTTAAGGATGTTGAATATTGGCCCCCACTCTCTTCTGGCCTGTAGGGTTTCTGCTGAGAGAGCCACTGTGAGTCTGATGGGCTTCCCTTTGTGGGTAACCCGACCTTTCTCTCTGGCTGCCCTCAGCATTTTTTCCTTCATTTGAACCCTGGTGAATCTGACAATTATGTGCCTTGGGGTTGCTCTTCTTGAAGAATATCTCTGTGGTGTTCTCTGTATTTCCTGGACTTGAATGGTGGCCTGGCTTGCTAGGTTGGGGAAGTTCTCCTGGATAATATCCTGAAGAGTGTTTTCCAGCTTGGATTCATTCTTTCCGTCACATTCAGGTACACCTATCAAAAGTAGATTAGGTCTTTTCACATAATCCCATATTTCTTGGAGGCTTTGTTCATTTCTTTTTACTCTTTTTTTCTCTAATCTTGCCTTCTCATTTTATTTCATTGAGTTGATCTTCAATCTCTGATATTCTTTCTTCTGCTTGGTAGATTTAGCTATTGAAACTTGTGTATGCTTTGCGAAGTTCTCATGTTGTGTTTTTCAGCTTCATCGATTCATTTATATTCTTCTCTAAGCTGTTTATTCTCGTTAGCATTTCATCAAACCTTTTTTCAAGGTTCTTAGTTTCTTTACATTGGGTTAGAACATGTTCCTTTAGCTCAGAGAAGTTTGTTATTACCCATCTTCTGAAGCCTGTTTCTGTCAGTTCATCAGACTCATTCTCCATCCAGCCTTGTTCCCTTGCTGGTGAGGAGTTGTGATCCCTTGGAGGAGGAGAGGCATTCTGGTTTTGGGTGTTTTCATCCTTTTTGCACTGGTTTCTTCCCATCTTTCTGGATTTATCTACCTGTAGTCTTTATAGTAGGTGACTTTCAGATGGGGTCTCTGGGTAGACGTCCTTTTTATTGCTTATGAAGTTATTTCTTTCTGTTTTTCAGTTTTCTTTCTAACAGTCAGGCCCCTCTGCTGTAGGACTGCTGGAGGTCTGCTCTAGACCCTGCTTGCCTGGGGATCACCTGTGGCGGCCTCTGTGTTCTTGCTGGGAACTGCACTCCAGAGCTCTTCCTATTCAGCCATCTTGGATTGTCTCGCCTTTTTTTTTTTTTTTTTTTTTTTTTTTTTTGTAGAGACAGTCTCACTCTATCACCAGGCTTGCGTGTAGTGGCATGATCTCGGCTCACTGCAACCTCCACCTCCCAGGTTCAAGCGATTCTCCTGCCTCTGCCTCCTGAGTAGGTGGGACTACAGGCATGCACCACCATGCCCAGCTAATTTTTTATATTTTTACTAGCGATGGGGTTTCATCATGTTGGCCAGGATGGTCTCAATCTCTTGATTTTGTGATCTGCCTACCTCGACCTCCCAAAGTGCTGGGATTACAGGTGTGAGCCACTGTACCCAGCCTCAATTTTTAAGAATGTAAAGGTTTCCTGAGACTAAAAGTTTGAGAACCACTGCCATTAGGATTGAATGAGACTGAGCCTCTTGGTGCACCTGCCTTCCTGAGTCTATGGTCTAAGAAGTCAGGTGACCCCCACTTTGCAGATGCTGAAGCTGCAACATGTTAGAGTAACTCACCCAGTGTCACAGCGAGAGGCAGAGCCGCAGTTACAAGCCAGGGGTGGTGGCTCCAGAGCACACCACGACATTATAACTATTTCTTGGACAATACAAATTTAGTTTTCAGCAAAAAAAATTTCATCTATGTGCTACATGGGGAACATAACTTTATAGAAAAAAAAAAAGAGTTCCTTGCTGCAAAATCACTAGCTGAGAACACTGACCTCATTTCCCAAGCTAGGACTGGAGCCCGCATCTCCCAACTCCCCACCAGGTGCTTTTCCACCCCTGGCTCCTGCTGCCCACTGGTGGCAACACGAATGCCTTCCAGTGTCCTCCTCAGGCCAACCAGGGAGTCCTGGCTTACTCTTCCTCCCAGAGAAGGAAGGATGGAAGGGACCTGTCCCAGACTATAAAGGAGGCACATCCAAGAAGGAGGTGGTCCAGTGCTAAGATCATAATCTCTTTCTTTGCATTTTTTCTTTACCGTGCTTCTACCTGGGCTTCCAGCAATGTCTGCTCAGTCCATGAGTTGGGCTACCTTTCAGCAATTCCTAGAGGCCCTACGAGCCATCATTTCCCCATCTGTAAAATGGGGCTAGCAGAAGATGCTACCCTTGGAGGTTCAGCAAAGCACAGAGTGTGGCTCAGTGGCCTTGTGTTCTCAAAGGGATGAGCATGTATACATGCAACCACACACAGAATTGCAGCTCCATCTTTCTGCACATTTATGTGGCAGCTAGAGCAGCAAATGACTTGATCCATCAGGCTGAAAGGACAGGCATAGCACCCATAGGAGAAACGTCACATTTGAGAGTCCCTGTGCTCACTGTTGAGTCAGGGGATATAATGCAAATCAGTCTGCTGCCTCGGCTCACCTCCCACTGCAAAGGAAGTTTTCCTGACAGCAGGTCTGCTGGGTTCCCAGAGCCTGGTTTTTCCAACTGTACCAACAAGGAAGCCAGCCAGCAGAATGGCAAACAGGCCTTTCTTCCAGGGAGAGGTGGAATGTGAGTGTGGTGAGTTAAATGCTCTGGTGCAGGTGCATTTCCCTGGGAAGCAGGCAGCGGGTTGGCGTGGATGGGTGGGTGGGTGCAGGGCTGGTGGGTGCAAGGCTGAGAGCCTTGGCTGCTGAGAAGCCCAACAGCATCTCAGCTCACAGATCCTGCCTTGCCTCATCCCATCCAACTTCCCTGAGGGGTTCAGAGTTATATATATATGTTTATATATATATATATATATATATATATTTATATTTATATATATATAAACCCCTCAGGAAAGTTGGATATATATATATCTTACATTTTTCTCTGATTTTTTAAAAGTTTTTTGTGGTAGAAGACACATGATAGAAAATTTATCATTAGCAACATTAAAATACATTCACAATGTTGTACAACCATCTCTCTGATTTGGCTCTTATTTAACTATTAGTAGATGCTTGTTATGTAAGGGATGGGAAAAAAGTAGAAAGAAAGAAGTAAAGATTATCTAAAAGTTTGCTCTCTGAATACCTGAGGACATGGCTCCCAAACCATGCACTGAGGCCCCCAGGGGCACCATCTCCAATTCACAGAGTGGCTGCAGGGATAATCTGAATTTTGTGGGAAATACAGTGAGAGCTGCCGATGCTCCGCGCACTATCATTTCAGCATTAGGGCCCAATGCATTTCTTTCAGTGACGTCATATCTTTGTGAAGTGTTTTGGTGGTTGCTGTGATAAAAAGCAAATACCATGTGGAAATCATTGTGGACCAGGAAATGAGGTGATGGCGTCCGATATGATCCTAAAGTGTGAGAAGCTGTGCAGTACCCAACATAGTATACATCCCATTAGTAAATGACTGTGGTTAAGAACGGAATAAAAGTATCTTTTCCTTTATGTGTATGTTTTTAGATGGCTACCAAGCTGTTAGGACAGATATACACATTGATTTATTTAGACCTAACTACTCAATCAATGGATCTCTTTGGTATTTCTTTTTGTCTTGGGGGCACATAAATAATAAAAAAAATTACTGTGACACTAAGGGTGGTATGAGAAGAGGAACTTTGGGAGTCTCTCCATTCTAGGGCATTTACATCTAACTTTTCTGTGTGTACAAAAATAAGTATATTAATATCTTCTTCTTAATTAAGTTCATGTGTGGATACAGTTTTATAATGAGCATTACTGTCAATCAGTTGACGAAACTGAGCTCCAGAGAGGAGGAGTCACAGAGCTAGCCAAGTCCCTATTTGTCACACCTTGCTGATTCTCTCTTTAAAAGCCACAACACAGCAGATCTCAAGAGCCACCCTCACCAACTAACATTTACGAGGCTTAGAATCAACCCATCTTACTTTACACTATTGGCGTGGCACAGTCCCTGATTCACTGATAAATCAGAAATGCCCCGATCTTACCTCATTACCCAGAAAGTTCATCCACTCTTTGACTTCAGATTCTCATAAATAGCAGATGACTCTGGAAAAATAAATCCATTGAGCTATTATCACCCATGGATACCTCCATGTGAACCAGCTTATCCGAGCCTCTCCTGAAAGAAGTTTTGGTAAGAAAAAAATTAGGTCTCTGAGAAGAGCGGGTAGGCTGGGTGTTTCAGATGGGACCCTTTAGAAATACTGATGCAGAGATCTGTGCAGAAAGAAGAACCAGTCCTGCTTCACTTGCTTGCTTAGACCTTCTGTAGATGATCCCTGCAGAAGGAGCCAAGCGAGGCCAGACTGGGAAAGGGAGAATGTGAGCCATGAAGAGGTTGCATCTGAGGCCTCAGCCATCCTATGGGGGGCTCTGCAGCTGAGATGGTTCTTCAGCATTGTCCCAAATTGAGGCACAGGGTGGGCCTTCATATCCTAATAGATTGTCATTTGTTGTCGGCACCCTTGGCAGCAGATGTGACCCAGAGGGAAGCAGTCTCCAGTTCCACAGAATGCAGCTGTGAGCCATCTGCATCTAAGAGTCCCAGCGGCTGGAGGACGGGTGATCAGCCTTGCAGGGCGGGCCTGGCTAGAGCCCCTCACTATTTAGTTCAGGGCCATCTGCAGAAACAGAAGAGATAGTCTCAAGACAGAGCTGTGAGCTGGGACCTCTGACTCAGGACTGCAGGGGGAAAGGGGAATCTGATAGGGAAGGTGGAGAAGTTCAGTTGTTTTGAGGACAAGGAGAGGTCATTCCCAGATCTTCGAATCAGAACAGTGGGTCAAATGTAGCCTCAAGATGCATTTTGTCTTGCTCACAAGTTTCCAACACTTGAAAATTAGGAGATTTTGGCCAGGTGCAGAGGCTCACACTTGTAATCCCAGCTCTTCAGGAGGCCAAGGCAGGTGGATCACCCGAGGTCAGGAGTTCGAGACTAGCCTGGCCATCATGGTGAAACCTCATCTCTACTAAAAATGCAAAAATTAGCTTGGTGTGGTGGTGTGTGCCTGTAATCCCAGCTACTCAGGAGGCTGAGGCAGGAGAGTGGCTTGAACCCGGGATTCAGAGGTTGCAGTGAGCCAAGACAGTGCTACTGAACTCTAGCCTGGGCAATAGAGAGAGACTCTGACAAAAAAAAAGAAGGAAGGCAGGAAGTCAGGCAGGCAAAAGGAAAGAAAGAAAGAAGAAAGAAGGAAAGAAAGAAGGAAAGAGAAAGAAGAAAGAAAGAGAGAAAGGAAAGAAAGAGAAAAATAGATTTTATATAAAAATTTATATTTCCTGCTTCTCTTTAAAAAGCTAAATGTCTAGACAGTATCAGGTTTATGTCTCTCCAGGGCCTGAAGTGACTGCTTTAAATTGGGTCTGTGCCCTTTAATTTGCCACAGTCCCCACCACTCCCTGTAGCCTCTCTGATAACCATGTGTCCATGCCACAGTGCTTTACCCTCATTTTTAGACACCTGGGTATCCCGACATATGTACGTTCCAAGCCTGTCCCATATGGGCACTGGGTTGGCCACTCTAACTTTAGAAGTTCCTGCCGATTGGGCAGTGACTCAAGAACAAACCAGAGACAAGGAGATGGTTCTCCCTTTCTGGGCTACAGAAAAACAGGGACTTTTAAGTAGGCAACCAGTCTATGCCAGCCCATCCTCATCACCCCATGGCCACCTTAGAATCTCACCTTCACAGGGTTGGAAATATTGTTCCAGGGTCTATGCTCCACACCAGAAGCTCAGATTCTTTCTTAAGTGTTTCCACATACAGTCACTCAGCCTCAGCTTACACCCCTCCAGCAACAGGGAGCTCACCACTCCCTAAAGCAATGCATTCATTTAGTTCTTGGCCAACTCTACTAGAAAGATCTTCCAAAGGTGAAGCCATATGCTGTTTCCCTGTAACTTTTGCCATCTTTAAGGCACCCGTTAAAATTGGTGGGCCAAAATGCCCATCTATCATTTACCACATATTTTAAAATATCTACTATGTCCCTGTCTTGGGCTGGTAATGTCAGGATGAATCAGGCAGACATAGCTACTGTCCTCTTAAAAAAGGAATGATGGTCACTAAATAAAGAGTTACAGCTGTGCTTAGACTGTGAAGGAGAAATTGAAGGAGTATACGCGGTAAGGGGAAGAGCAAATAGCCTCATCTGGTCTGGACCGGAGCTGGGGGAGGAATGTCAAGGAAGGCTTCTGGCAGAGAGACTTTCGCCCGAGGCCTGAAGCTTGAGGAGGAGTTGCATCAGGTAAAGGGTCAGAGAAGAGCAACAATGTGCAAAGGCCCTGAGGCAGAAGGAGAATAGAGGAGAGGCGCGGAGCTGAGCTTGTGGCACAGGGGCCCTTACACGTCAAGGCAGGTGTGCAGCCTGGTCAGGCGGGTCAGGCCTGTAGGATTGGAGACCTTATCCTCAAGGCAATAGAAGCCACTGACCAGGGAGGTAGGCAACATGACCAGATCTCTCATTTCCTCTCTGGCTTCCTTCCTACCTATTTGATGATCAGCCTAACCGATTTCTCCTGGATGTAAATGTGGCTTCCCTTGAAGTTCCCTCTGTGCCTCTCTGGAGAGGTCCTGGCTCCAGCCAACCCCAGGGCAACCATGGCAGCCTGAAGCACCCCAGGTCCTGGATGTCCCCTCCCCAGCCACTTCTTAGGGCCCTCAGAGAAGGGAGTGGGAGGTGAAATAGTTGGCCTTGTCCTCCCTCACCACCCTTCCTGTCCAGAGCTGACCAAGCCATCCCTTCTAAGAAGAACCCCATGGAGGAAGAGAGGAGGGAAGTGATTAATCCATCCCTTTGCTCAGCTCCCCCAGAGGAAACCGGGCAGAACGAATTAGCAGCACTCAAAGGCCTCAGCTGGGAAACCACTCAGGGTTTCCAGGATCTGACCTAACAGCAGCTCTGAGAGGGCCTGAGCAACCGAGGAAACGCTGGCGACGGGGCCTCTGTCTGATGTCTGTCTGCTTCCACGGAAACCTCTCGGAAGCCTGGTGGGGGCTCGGAAGCAGATCTGCTCACGTCTCAGCCTGCCCATGCCTGCAGAGGTGGCCAGTCACCCTGTGCAAAGCAATCACTTTCACCACAATCTAATCAGTATTATTTTAATCCACCCCAAACAGACCAATTAAATCTCACAATTCATTTGACTGTTTTCCTTTCTGATTCATTAGGATGATGCCATTTAATCATTTCTTTAACTAAGACAACCATTTAAATCAGCCAACAGATGGATTCAGTCCTCAAAAAATAATCAGCCAAGGCTGGGCACAGTGGCTCATGCCTATAATCCCAGCACTCTGGGAGGTCGAGGTGGTTGGATCACTCGAGGACATGGCCAACATAGTGAAACCCTTTCTCTATGACCAGCCTGGCCAACATAGTGAAACCCTTTCTCTACTAAAAATACAAAAAATTGGCTGGGCATGGTGGTCTATACCTGTAATCCCAGCTACTAGGGAGGCTGAGGCATGAGAATCATTTGAACCCAGGAGGTGGAGGCTGCAGTGAGCCAAGATCATGCCACTGCACTCCAGCCTAGGCAGCAGAGGGAAACCCTGTCAAAAAAAAAATCAGCCAAGACACAGTGGCCCACTGAATGACATTTATTTATTTAGCGCTTCTTATATGCCAGGCACTATTCTCAGTACTTAACAGACATTTTTGCCCATTTGATCCTCACAGCAATTCTTCAAGGCAGATAATATTATTTTCCCATTGTACAGATGAGAAAATCGAGGCACAGAGAAGTTGGCCAAAATTCTCGGGGCCACTGTTGATGAGTAGCAGACCAGGGATCTGAATGAGAGTGTGGTTCATGGGGCTTGACCCAGGCCCAGCGGCACCCTTGGGGCTCTGAGTAGGGTGGAGAGTAGACATGACATAACCCTCCCCTTGGGTCCATTGGTTTTTTCCTACAGCATAAAGATTTTTTAAATAAAATGTTCCAAGGCTTCAAATAAATTTGCAAATATCTGGCAAGAGAGACTTATCTGAAGAGGCAGGGGCTGTGCACTCTCTTCCCTGAAATTCTGATTTTAAGGTCTGAATTGGGATCCAAGAAAACATAACAGGAGATTTGCACCTTCAGACAACTTTGGGGAAAAAAGAACTTGCCTTTGAGTTCCAGCTCCTGTGTTAGGCCATTTTTGCATTGCTGTAAAGAACTACCTGAGACTGGGTAATTCATAAACAAAAGAGGTTTAATTGGCTTACGGTTCTGCAGGCTGCACAGGAAGCATAGTACCAGCATCTGCTCGGTTTCTAGGGAGGCCTCGGGGAGGTTTTACTCACTGTGGAAGGTGACACGGGAGCAGACATGTCTTACCTGGTGCGAGTGGGAGCAAGAAGGTAGAGGAGGTGCCGCATACTTTTAAACAACCGGATCTCATGTAAACTCAGAGCAAAAACTCTCCGATCACCAAAAGGATGGTGCTAAGAGGATGGTGCTAAGCCATTCGTGAGGGATCCATCCCATGATCCAATCACCTCCCACCAAGTCCCACCCCAACACTGGGAATCTCATTTCAACATGAGATTTGGAGTGGACAAACATCCAAACTATATTACTATCCTCCATAGGGCCTAAGTCCAGCCCTGTACCACAGCATTTTTGTCTATAAAATGGGCATGAATCCTGCCCTGCCTCCTAGAGCTACCCTGTGGTGCAATGAAATCAACACTGTGCTATAGGATTGCAGGGACTGTTGTGATGTTAATGATGGCTGTGTTCCTTCTAAGTCACAGCTGTAGTGGTGTGGATCTGCTCCCAAGCCTGCGATGAGGGCAAAAAGACAGATGGGGAGGGATACCCTGGGGGTGGGTTTCTAGAGAATCCAAACATTGATGGTACAAAGAAAACCCAGCTGAAGCAAATGTTTTTGACAAAGGCATGCATAGACCCACTGACTAACCACCAACATTGTGGCTAAGATGTTTAAATTCACCTCATGTCCTTCTAAGTGGAATGGTGCAAGGAGGGACGGAGAGGAGCATGGACTTGGGAGTCAAACAGACACAAGCTTGCATCTGGATCACTTCCTCGTACCAACCCTGCAACCGTGGGTAAGTTGCTGGGTGACTCTGCGGCTCACTTTCTTTTCTGTAAAATGGGAAGAATCACAGCATATGCTCCCTGAAGCTAATGGTGAAGATCAAAGAAGACGCTGCCCAGGACCTGTCAGTGTTAGCGCAGCAGGTTCCCTGCTAGGGCTGCAGCTCAGCCAGGCAAGGCAAAATCATTTCTCTTTCCATAGCAATTTAATGGTTGGCATGAGCCTCCCACTCAGCTGTGGCAATAGACGCAATCCCATTGAATTTGGGGCAACCTCCCAATTTTCCCCAGGAGGAGTCTGGTTTATGAGGGTTTATATAACTCCAGGTGCTGAGAGGTGATGGCATCTCCCTGAAGCATTTTCCCCACAGGGTCATGCCTCAGTGGACATGAAGCTCATCACCACTGACCCTCGTGCCTGCCTTCCTCTGCCCCTTCCCTGCAAGGTACCAAGACCCAGGACCCATTTCTCATGTCTGGACCTCAACTGGGTGTGGGAAGCCAGGTAGGTTGTCTGCCTGGACTTGCTTCCCGGCCCTTCCCACTTAGCATCTTCCTGCCTTCTGGAACTCTCCAGGGAAGCCCCTCCTCAGTGTTCACTGCCAGCTGCCATTCCAGACCTTGCTCCCACATTTCCAATAAGCCCTTACATCCTCTCATGTCTGCCAAGGTGTAGGGTTTGCAGGGTACAAAGCCAGGCAGGCTCCATTGTTTCTACTCACCATCTGTCCTGCCCTTCTTCCTAATCAGGCTCAGTGGCTGGAATGGAGTGGAGAGAAAATCCCCAGGAGAAACAGACCTGTTAACATCTCCATCAAGTGTCCCACCTTGTTCACTGTGACTATAGGGATCAGAGTGATAGCTGAGGAATGCAATGTTGCTGGGAAACAAGGTGAAGGGGAGAAAACCAAAGCCCTTCAGCAGTTTGAGCAGAGCTGGAGGAACAGGGATGTCCCTGGAAAGACATCTTAGGGGAAGAAACCAATGATCAGAGACCAGATATGAGAGGATGGAAGGAGAATTCAGAGTTGCCCACTGTGACTACACCTGGAACATCTGGAAATGGACTGCTGCAAGGGCTTCCAGATGCTCTGTAAGGGAGATTGGGCTAGATGGACACACAGCTGTGCTATGCTAGGTGCACAGCTTCCCCATCATCCCCCACCCCCTGACATATGTCAGGAGTTGGCTGGGGCCATGACTGCTCCTTCCTCAGCCCCAGACTTCCAAACAGCACCCCCAGAGGAAAAACAAAATCAGCTTGCTTTCTCTCCCTGTGCATAGCAATAGCTTTAACAGCTAAAGAGAGGGTGAGAGGAAGGAAGTTGTCTTAGTCCATTCTCTGTTGCTTAGCTGAATGTCTGAGACTGGGTAATTTATAAATAAAAGGAAGTTATTCCTTACAGTTCTGAAGTCTGGGAAGTCCAAGGTTAAGGGGCTGCATCTGGTGAGGGCCTTCTTGCTGTGTCATAACGTGGTGGAAGGAATCACATGGTGAGAGGGTGAGAGTGGGTCAAACTGGCTTTTATAACAGACCCACTCTCCTGATAACTAACCCAGTCCCATGATAATCCATTAATCCATTAGCCCATTAATACCTTAATCCATGAATGGATTCATGAGGGCAGAGTCACCTTTTAAAGGCCCCACCTCTCTATTCTGTTACACTGGGAATCAAGTTTCAAAGTGAGTTTCAGAAGGGACAAACATTCAAACCATAGCAGGAGTAGCCGGGCAAGAAGGTGGGACTGAGGCTCTTTGGGCTCCTCTATCAGGTCCCTCATCTGCATCAATGTTGCAAAATGTTTCCCAGATCAGGCTTCCTTTGTGCCCTTGAAACTGCCCTGCAACCTCTTGCGGGTCTGCCTGAGACACCATGATATCCCGACACCCCATGTAGACTCAGAGAAGTGGCCGAGGCATGGGCATGGATGGGCAGGACCATGAAGCCATTAGACACCAATCTCCAAAGTCTTTTCCTTCCTCCATCCACAGCTTGTTCTAGGAGGAGAAGGAAAACTCTGGATTAGATGAGTCCCTGCGTCCACTTTTTCCCTTTCTCCTGGTGAAATTTCACGAGCTGTGGACACTGGGCTTCCAGTCTCAGCCCAGCCACCAGCTTGATGCCCTCCTCCTCTCTGGGTCTCCATGAGGAAAATGAGACTGCCAGATTGGAGATCCCTGAGGGCCTTGCAGTGCTGAGATTCTAAATCACCACCTGTTGAAGCCAGATGTCATCACTGAAAACGGATGCGGAGCCTGCTTTGATCTTCCAAGGCAGGTGGGATGGGGTCCCAGAGCTGGGCCAGTGGTGTGGCTGGCTGGGCAGGAGGATAGTCTGGTGGGAAGACTGTTTACATGGGAGCCTTCCAAATGTTCGAGCCCCAGTTATGCCAGCCAGCTCCTGGGCATGAGTCTGAGACAGGATAGGGGAGGGATAAGAGTTAAGAAGCCCCAGGACATAGTTCAGCCAGGGACTCAAAAGTGGATCAGCTGTGCCTCTGGGCTAGTCTCTGGGCTGGACTTGGTGGGGTGGGGCAGGAGGACAAGGGCAGACAAAGTGCAAAGGTGGGCATGTGTTTGTGGGTTTTCTGGACACTTAGAAGTGCTGGGAGCCCAGAGAGTTCGCTCAGACAGGCAGGCACCACACACTCACATGTCTGTGTGTGTGTGCGTGTCTTCAGGTTTCACAGTCAACAAACACCTTTCCAGGGAAGAAGACCGAGCCACAGCAGAGATGGGCTGTAACCCAAGGCTAGGGTTCAGTGGGGTCCACCGGGACCGCCAAACTGGCTGTTAAAGTGTTAAAATAATACTTCAGTACCAGGGGTAGATAGCTGCAGTCCCAAGCTCCCGTAGCACCCCGCAGTCTCACCACACCCTATTACTCTGGTCCTAGCATCTCAAGGCTTTCCCACAGCCCTGCCACTAGAGGGTAGGCACCAGGCTCAGCAGGGACGGCTGCCCCGGGACCCCACTCCAGTGCCATGTCTGTATCTCTGCTGACTTTCCAGGGCCTAAGTGTTACTGGTGGGTACATATATGGGGAAGCCTCCCTACTCCCCACAGGGCCCCTCCCATCTCAGCTGTCCCTTTCTATGCTTTCATCACACCCCTCTTAGCTGCAGGAGGAATTCTGGGTGCCAGGAGAGAAGAAGAGAGACTCAGACAGCTGCCTGTCCCACTGGAGTCTTCAGGTCCTGATGCCAACGTCAGACACTCAGGAGCTTCTCCAGAGCTGCAGCTGAACTGAGGGGGCAGACTGAGGTCTCTCCCATGCTCAAGCCATGTGCCTACCTCCATGTCCCCTCGCCCAACTGCCCAGGAAATCCGTCCCCCTCCAGCTAACCTTTTGATGAGTATTCCACACCAGCTCAGCCCCAACGGCAATGTGGCAGCCCCTCCCTGTCACTGCTGGGAAACCAGGAAAGGGTTTTAATCTCAGAAACAGTCAAGGTGGGGAAGGGGAGTGCGGGGAGGCCGGGAGGGCCATATGGAACCTGTTGGAGGCGCTGGGTCAGAGCCCAGCTACACTTCCACGCACCAGGGCGCTGGGCCAGCTGTTGGCTTTGCCTGCTCGGCTCTGGCCAGAGAGGGAAAGGAGCGTGGGAGAACAGACAGGCAGGCCGTGTGGGGACAAGCATGTGCTACGTGTGCACAGAGCTGCTGTCCTTTAGGCCAGGACACGCTGGCTGGCTGCCCAGTGGCTGGACAGGGGCTGGCATTAGAAGGCTGGCAGCTCAGCAATGCACTGGGTTGTAGCAGTCAACAGAGTAGCCTTTCGGGTCTCCTCCATGAAGTGGCAGAGACATGTCTGGGAGCACTGCGCACTACTCTTGCTCAGCTTCACCATCCCCCCAGCTGGGTTCCTGCTGGAGGTGGTTCTGGAAACTCCCAGAAAGTACCATTCGGTCTCTACTTGGGCTCCCAGGCCTATGCACACTGCCAGTCCTCTGCCTCTCTGTCTGCCCGTCACAAACCCAGTCCCACCCTCGATGGCCTACTCAACCCCAAATGGTCGGGGTGACATCATGATGGCTCTGACTAAATATTTGACTACAGTGCTTGGACTTCACCTTGCCGCACTGAACTTTGGGCTGATCCAGAGTTTGGACTGACCTTGCTGGATTTTGGACCGACCTCACCAAATTTCCAACCAACCACCCCAGAACATGCGAAGCCTGCACTTCTGTCTAGACTCCCAGGGCTTTGAGATGAACTGACGGAGTTTCTGATTGATTTTGCAGAAGTTTTCACAGAACTTAACTGAAAATAATGTGGCCTGGCTTTCCCGAATTTTCATCCCACCTGACAGGTTTGACTGAAATGTTTTAACCTATTTTACTGATTGTTATTTTAAAAACTAAATTTCTTGGCCAGATGCAGTGGTTCATGTAATCCCACCACTTTGTGAGGCCGAGGCAGGAAAATTCCGTGAGCACAGGAGTTTGAGACCAGCCTGAGCAATATAGTGAGACTCTGTCTCTACAAAAAATACAAAATTCGCCGGTGTGGTGGCGCATGCCTCTGGTCCCAGCTACTAGGGAGGCTAAGGTGGGAGGATCGTTTGGGCTCAGGTGTTTGAGGCTACAGTGAGCAGTGATGGTGATTGTGCCACTGCACTCCAGCCTAGGTGATCTGTCACCAAGACCCTGTCTCAAAACAAAACAAAACAAAAAACTGAGTTTCTTGAGTGTTTGAGCTTTCCAAATTCTTTTACCCTGAATTGGCCAGATGAGGAGGTGCCCTCAGACCCAGGCGAAATCACAGGAAATCATCAGGGAGGCTGAATGGCTGTCCCTAAGCACAGGGCTGAGTGGTCAGCACTGAGACCCTGTCTGACACTCAAGTCTCACGCAGAGCCAGCCCTTCTACCTGGGGAGGGGATGGGGCAAGACAGAGGTGTGATCGGTTCCTTATCCCTCTTATGACATCGAATATTCTCATGTCTATTTCTTCCTTGCTCCCTCCACCAGCATTCTCTGCCTTCCTTCTCCTTGTTTCCAGCATTGCCCCAGCTCTTGGACTTGGCGTCAGGAGTTCTAGGAAACAATGCCCCGGAGTCAGTTTGCCCTGAGTAGCTTCCTGCTAAGGAGTCGTATAAAACAGAGCTTCAAAGCAAGGGCTCTGGGCTCGGCCTGGCTGGGCTTGGAGCTGAGCCCTGCCTGTTCTCCTGTTCCAGCTGTATGATCCTGGACATGTTAATGAATTTTTCTGAACTTTGGTCTCTTCACCCCCAACATGGGCAGAATTCCACTGCTTACCTCTAGGGTTAGTTTTCAGGTTTTTAGCAAGAAGACTAATGACAGCTTAAGCTTGTTGAGCACTCACTCTGAGCCAGGCACTGTCCTGGGCTGTGTGCAGCCTGAGACCCTAACTGATTTCTCATCACAGCTCATGGGCTAGGAAGGGGCAGGTCTAGGCTATTCCAACAGGGCAGAGGCCTTGCCCTCAGCCACTCCACACTCCTGCCTCCTGGGCTTACCCTCGCACTGATAGAGGCCGGGGCGGGGAGGGGGATGGTTGTCTAGCATTCCTTTCCTTGTCATCATAGTTATAATACTGTCATTACTGGCCTGCGTCTTGTTGGGAGAACTGGGCTGCTCTCTGGGTTGTGCTTTGATGAGGCATTGTTATTTGATAATGTGACTTTATCTTCTTTCAGGAACACTGGAAAGCAAGGGCTATGCCCTGACCTGACCCCAACACCAAGGGAGACCTGGATATTTTCAAACCCACCAGGGGTATCAGAGCCATGGGACTAGTTCCATTCTTTGGGACTTCTGTCAGTCTGCTCACATCTAGTCCGACTTTGCCACGTGAACCTCTTGGGCCTCTTTACTGACACCTTAGTGGGAATCAGATTTGCCAGACAGTCATCAGTCCATGGTGCTGGTATTTGCCAGGCTGTAGGCTGTAGGCTATGGACAATGACCGTGGAGAAATGAGGTCCTATTCCTGACCTTGAGCAGCTCCTGTGGCAACACTGGTCTTGCTTGATTTCCCCAGGGAGGGAGAGAAGGCAGACATTTAGGAGGACGTGTGAGGTATGAGCAGTCGCTGTTTATTCCTCCCTCTAAGGTAAGGTCTTTAATGCAAGAGCTGGTAGGAGGCACTGTGGGCTGCCACTTTGAGCAGCATGTGTCTTATGTCTCTGTGTTTCTCTATTTGCGTCCAACCTGGGCAAATGCCTCCACTCCCCTTCATTTTCCATTTTCCTCACCTTGGCTCATTCTGCTGTGTGCCCAGCATGTCTTCCTTCTCCTTTTCATGCTTATTCAGCATTTATTGAAAATCTTCTATATGTTACACATGATTCAGAAGCTAGGGACATAAAGACTCAGTCCCTGCCTTCAGTGGCTCATAGTGGCAGAGACAGGCAAAGTGTCAAGGAATCAGAGGCCCTGGACACCTAGGCCAGGTGGTGGGGAAAGAGAAAGAATCAAGAAAGACTTCCTGTGGGAGGCAACATCAAACTAGATTTCTGTCTTGCCCACCTGGAGGACTCTTACTCATCCTTCAATACCCAGCTCAAGTAGCACCTCTTCCTTGAAGCACTCCCAGATTCTCATAAGTAGATTAAATGTCGCTCTCTCTCTCTCTCGTTTGAACTCCATGGGCTTTGCACATAGAAGAGGTAGCACCAACATCACAAGTTTAAGTCAGTTTCCCCCACCTCACCCCAAACTGCAAACTCCCTGAAGACAGAACTGAATTCATTTTTGTAGTGTCAGGGCCCTATAGGAATATAGTAAACGTTTATTCAAAGTAACTATATAGCTACACATATCGTATCAACAAGTACATGCATGTGTGTTTGCAAGCTCATTGTGAGCCAAGGGCATGGTAGCTGTGGTGGGCGAAGTTCTTGCATCTCCTTCCTTAATATATTTGCCTTGTGACAATCTCTCAGCTCCTCCTCCCTCATGACTCTCTCCTGTCTCCATATGGACAGAAGTGACAGTGGCTCCCTGGTGTTTGAAAGTTGAAAGATTGATGCAGGGGTAGGGATGGAAGACACCTCTATCAGTGCCTCCCCCATGGGCAGCTCTGCCTGGCCCCCAGAGCTTGGGAAGCACACAAGACACAACCAGCACACCTCAGCCAAAGGATCCTCCTTTTGCCTCATTCGCCTGCACACCCACCAAACCTCTCCACTGTTCCAACCTGCAGCTAGAGCTTGGTGGGAAGGTACCAAGGGGATCCGTTGTCCTGACCACTGAATATTCCAAACAGAGACCTAAGTTTGGAGCGCAGTTTAATTCCTGTCTAGTAAATCATTTTCCAGCAGGGTCCTTCTGCCTCCTAGATAAAGGTCAGTTGCATGGGTTCCCAAGTCTGGGCTGAACACCCACGTGAGATGCAAAGAAGGCTGGGAGAAGGTCTCCCAGGTACAGAAACCACCACAGGTTACGCAAAAGTGCCCCCATTGCCTGGGTATGATAACAACAGCCCTTGCTTCTATGTGGGCCTTTGTAATGGCCAAAGTCCTTCCCATACACGGGCTGTTCTCTTAAGGCCTACTGAGGCTTCACTTTGTGCCTGGCCTTGTGCCTTGCTAATAATCACATGAAAAGGCACCGTGGCGAGCTCTTCACATGCGTCACTGTTTGGCCCTCACAATGACCCCTTTGTAAAGGTGAAGACAGCGAGACTCAGAGTTTATCCATTTCTCAAGGACACGCAGCATTACGTGGTAGAACCAGGATCTGAATTCACCTCTCTCAGGTAAGCCAGACCCGCCACCCCTGGCTCCACTCCCCCATCTCTAGGCCTTGCCACCTGCCCCCAGTAACCCTGAGAAACTTTTATGTTCCATCTTAAAGATGAGAAAAACTGACGCTTGGTGGCTTTAGGAGACTTTCCAGAGATCTCACAGAGGCCAGGCAGGGGTGTCTGGCTTTCCATTCTCCAATTTCCATGCTGCCCAAAAGAGAACCCCTGTCCCATAGCTGCCTCACGCAGCAGAGCCCAGCTTTGTGCCCACTCTGCCTGGCTTTGTGACTCCAGCTCAGTGGGTGACCTGTGGGGTCGCCCCTACCCTATACCAACACTCTCCCATCACCCCTGGTTTTCTGGGTATCCACTCTGGTGGCTAGATGGCCCGCAGAGAGGGCCGGCCAACTGCAGGGCAGGCATGACTACACTCCTGGCGGCAGAGGTTCAGAAGCATTCTCTCTGAAACGCTGCCACCTAATCCCTGCCCACCTGACCAACGCCTTTGGGCCCCACGACAAGGTCAGTAGTTGCCCATATGTCATCAGACCAAGTCTATTTTCTGCTTTCTGACTGGCTATCACGAATGGGGGCTCTTTCTCTTCCATCTCTTCCCAGTGACTCTATGTCCACCTCCTCCCCAGAGATGCCCAGGCCTCTCACTCAAAGCGAAGGGATCTCACATTATTTTGAGAGCTGCTCAGAGGGTTAACTGCTCCCATGAGCAGGATGTGAAGTCCCAGGAGGCCAACATGGGGCAGCATTTGCAGACCCTTGGATTTCTCTGCTAAGTTATGAAGAGGTGGGGCAAGGCCCAGGGAATCCCTAGAGCTGTGGATCCTTGCCCCTTGTCCACTCAGGGTCCCATCCTACAGGCTGGTCTCCTTGAGGTCAACTTCTCTTAGGGCTTGGAAGTTTGGAAACTGTAATTATTCAAAAGCTTGGCAGAGCATAGAAGAAAAACACTTGCTGTGGGAGAACTTCAAGCCCCAGTTCTGGCCACTCATTAGCTGTAGGCATCAGTTTGCCTGATGTTTTAATGAGAAGTCGATCTTTGTCTCTGAATGGGATTCCAGCTTTGGAAATGGTCACATTCTCCAACATGACCAATCTAGGAAAATCATTATGATGAGGATGTTTTTGTTTTCCAGGCATTGCCCTATCATTCCATCTACTCTCTTGTTATCTTGATAGCACATGGAATGAATTAGCCATGTGCTACTGAGAATAAGATGGAGAACAGAAGAGATGGGACTGCTTACGATGTGCCAACCCCCTTCAAACTGTTTTCTATGTACTAACTCATGTAATCCTCCAACAATCTTATAGGACAGGTGGTATTATTACCCCCCAAATACACACCCTCATTTTGCTGATGAGCAGTGAGAGGCTCCGAGGGATTGCATCACGTGCCAAGTTCATGTGGCTAAAAAGCAGCAGAGCCAGGTTTTGAAGCTGGGTGGCCTGTCTCCAGAGCACACCTGTGTAATGACCATGCCACACGGCCCTTGGCAAGATGAAAGAGGCACCATCAGAATTTACAGCCCAGAAGGGAAGATACAGCTTGTATATAAATTATCCTAATATAGGTTAGGGAAGTGATAAGTGACCAAGAGAGAAACAGATAATATCCCCCAGGAGTGCAGATGAGGAGAAAATTGCTTCCAGCTGGAAGGAGATGGGAAGTTTTATGAAAGAGGTGACATTTTAGCTGAGCCTCGAAGGACAGGTAGGATTTGGAGCTGTGGAGATTTGGGGAGAGGGAGCAGTGGGGATTGTGTTTAGGGAGAGCAGCTTGTTCTGCTGGGAAATGACAGACAACAGAGGAAAGAGACCAGAGAAGAGAACATCTGAGCCAAGCTGCAGAGGGTTGTGAGTGGCCTCTGACTGCAGCAGTGGAGAGGCAATGGTGTCTGGGCATGGGAGAGATGCAGTCAGGACTGTGCTTTGAGAATTATGCATGGCGTCAGCAGAAGCAGGGTACAGCATGTACACTGGGGGTTCTGGCAGGAAATAGTCTGACTTAGGGGGCTCAATTCATGGATGAATAAAGCTATTGCTCAGGCAGGGATGGGTGGGACCAGTGAGGGATGAAAGGGCCCCCAGAGCTCCAAAGCAGTGGACGAGGGCAGGAAATCGCAACACTGCACCTGGTGAGACCTGGAGCCGCCATCAGCAGGAGCTGCAGACCTTTGAGGATGCAACCACCACCGGAACATGATCGGAGCAGGACAGAACTGGCTGCTGGCTGTGAAGGAGTCTGCAAGGGTTCAGTCTGAGGACACCGACTGAACAGAGCAGAGAAGGATGGAGAGAGAATGAAAGGGAGAGAGGCAAGCAGGGAAGACTCACCACCCAGGCCACACTAGAAGTGGTTGCGACATTTGGGAAAGAGACGGTGAGAGACTGAGCCAGGGCAGTTGTAGAAGCAAAGGTGGTGTTGGGGACAAATGTGGAGGAGCTTAAGGAAGCAAGACGGACAAGAGTCGGTGAGCAGTTACCTGCAAGATGGAAGGACTTGGGTACCTGCTAAGTGCCAGGTGTACGGGTAGCAGACCTTCAAAGTTAATTGAAAAATAAACTACCGCAAGGATCAGCTCTGGCATGTTTTTTTGTTTGTTTGTTTTGTTTTGTTTTTGCTTTTTTTGAGATAGAGTTTTCACTCTTTTTGCCCATGCTGGAGTGCAGTGGTATAATCTCAGCTCACTGCAACCTCCACCTCCTGGCTTCAAGTGATTCTCCAGCCTCAGCCTCCCGAGTAGCTGGGATTACAGGCGTTCGCCACCACGCCCAGCTAATTTTTTATGTTTTTAGTAGAGATGGGGTTTCACCATGTTGGCCAGGCTGGTCTCGAAATCCTGACCTCAAGTGATCTGCCCGCCTCGGCTTCCCAAAGGGCTGATATTACAGGCATGAAACACTGCACCTGGCCCATATTTTTAATTTGAAAGTTTTGACATACACCCTCGGAGATGAATGACAAGCTGGATAGGATTATTATGAAAGGGGCCAGGACATCAGGGTCTTCTCACTGTGGCCCCCACTCACCCAGCATGCATCCCCACATGTGGATGTTCTTGGGTCAGTCTTCCTGTTCTGCAGAGAGGGGAAGTGAGGCTCAGGGAACTCCAGTGGTCTGGGGAGGTTGCAAAGGGAGACTGCCACAGAGCTGGAACCAGAAGCTGCCACAGGGCCCCTGCCCTCACCCTTCCTTGCTGATGTGATATGAAAGACAGCAGTGCAGCCCAGTCCAGCTGGGGAACTCAACAGACAGGCTTCCACCCCTCTCTGCCTGGGATGGGCCTCCACACCCACCCTCTCCTCATCCAGCTCCTTTGCCACCAGGGCTCCAAGATGAATATGTCTTTGGCTTGGAAAAGACACAGGAGCTAATCAAAGACGGTGCCTGGGCAGGCATCTCCCCCTCAATGAGCTCCCAACTGTATTTCCACGGCATTCAACAGGTTACTGAGGCCATCGATTGCAATGACAGATTGTGAAATAAATGATACCACTTTCATGATCCTGCCACAGATTTTTGGCAATCCCTCAAGTCTGGCTCGTTTTATGTCTAATTACATATCGCCATTCATATCCCCCGTATGTTATGTTTCACATAATAAATACATGGAAAATCTTTCTGTTTTTCCATCAGCCACTGCCCAGAAATGAACAGATTTCTGGTGTGTGCTTACACAATAAAGAAGCAGTTGTTTCAGACACTGCGACACTTCATAACCCGGGCTTTATGGGCCCCTGTCGCTCTGATCTGGAGGGCTCAAAGGAGGGTTTCCTGCAGTCTGTTCCTGCGCTGGAAGCAAAAGGCAATTGTCGGGGGCAGTGTCCTGGGATGGCTGGAAAGGCAGCCAGAGCTCCGATCTGGGGAGACAAAGGGGCTGGCGGCTATTGGAGGGTAACATGCTTGACTTCTGGAGATGAGGCCTGGCTGAAAAGGTTTTCCTGTATGTAGTGGTGTTAATAGAAAGGCGGGTTCATTGATTAATCACGGGATACCTCACCTAGCAATCAATCTACAGGCATTGTTTAAGCACCTTCCACATGCCCAAGCCTGTTCTAGATGCTGAGAGGGGGAAGGGAGGGATGAAGAGTGGGAGAACATCAAAGAGTAGAGGTATGGAAATAGTTCATGTCACGGTAACAAGAGCGAGTTTTGGAATTGGACCAGGTTTCTCTGCCTACCAGCTGTGAGATGTTACTGAAAACCTCTTTGAACCTCAGTTTACACACCTCTAAAGTGGGGATGCCAGCATATGACTCTCCTCATGGGGTTGTTGTGAGAATTAAAAGAAATAAATCATTTAGGCCAGGTGCAGTGGCTCATACCTGTAATCCCAGCACTCTGGGAGGCCAAAGTGGGTGGATCGCTCGAGCCCAAGGAGTTTGAGACCAGCCTGGCCGACATGGTGAAACCCCATCTCTACAAAAAATACAAAAAGCAGCCAGGCACGGTGGCTCACACCTGTAATCCTAGCACTTCGGGAGACGGAGGTGGGTGGATCACCTAAGATCAGGAGTTCAAGACCAGCCTGGCCATCATGGTGAAACCCCACCTTTTTGTTTTTTAAAAATTTTTAAATAAAAAAATACAGCAAAAATTAAATAAATAAAAAATACAAAAAGCAGCCCTGCACAGTACTCAAAAGGCTAAGGAGGGAAGATGGTTTGAACTCAGGAGGAAAAGATTGCAGTGAACAGAGATGGCACCACTGCACTCCTGCCTGGAGACAGAGCAAGACTCCATCTTAAACAAACAGAAGAAAGAAAGAAGGAAAGAAAGAGAGAGAGAAAGAAGGACGGAAGGAAGGATGGAGGGAAGGACGGAGGGAAGGACGGAGGGAAGGACGGAGGGAGGGACGGAGGGAGGGAAGGGCCCTACGTGGGTTCAGATGGCTCATTATTACGATCACTGTTATTACCATCACTGTTCTTGCATCATCTACTCTGGGGGCAAGCAGTGGAGTGTTGGGAACAAATGAAATAAAAGATGAGGCCCCTAAATTCATGGCCCTGGATTTCAAGTCCAGCTCATGACTGGCTGAGGAGGAGAGTGGCACACACAGCGGACAATTAGGAAACGATCTGGCACTGGACTGGAACCCACTGTTGTTTCGACGGAAGGCCTGGTTGCTGTGGGCTGGTGTCCACGAGGTCTTCCTGGGAATGTGGCACTTGGACAAAAGACACAGCAAGAAGACAGGAGAAGGATAAAGGGGGATGGGACCAAAAGCAGGAAGACAAGAAAGCATAATGTTTTTGTGAGAGAATAAAAGTATTTGCTATCCATTTCTCAAATACCTATGGAGTGTCTCCTGTTACTGGAACTTACTAAGCACCAGGCAGCCTTCAAGGCCCGGGACGCTGAGCTCCAATGGTCATGGCTCCCATGCACAGGAAGCTACAGCGCAGTCACCTCAATAAGTCAGCCTGAAGCAAGGTTTGGCTATGCAGAGGGTGAGATGCACCTCGAGCTGCTCAGGGAAGGCAGGATAGGGGTAGGTCGGGGGGGGGCAGCCCTTTGTCCTGGCCTCACCAGTGATGAGAATGTGCACTGGGGACAGAGGGAGGCCAGGCTGGGCATTCACTCCAAACTCAATGGCCGTACCAATGCATTCCTCAGAAACGAATCACAGGGACACTGCATGAGGGCTGGCATGCTAGAACATTAATTAGCAGGACATCAATGCTCAGAACCGTGTGCTGTGTCGATGAATGAATGGTCATGGGATCCTGTGCCTCCTGTTCCCGCCCCGGTCCACTCTGCTTCCCACTCCACCCAGCTGTCTGCCCAGGAGACAAACAGACATGAACCATCTCAGTAGGTTCCCTGCTCTGGCTGTGCTTGGGTTTGGTCATTGTGAGCGCAGGCAGGAGACAGGAAGGAGGGAGGCAAGTGAGACCCAGGTGCCTGGCTCCCACCCTGCAGTATCACCTCTGCTGGCTGAGACCCTTCACAGAAGTCTCTCCCGAGGCAGCGTCTGCTACACAAATATCTCTCATGAGTGCTCGTCACGGATCTGTGATGGTCAATTTTATGTATCAATTTGAGTGGACCAGGAAGTGCCCAGACTAATCATTGTTTCTGGGTGTGTCCATGAGAGGGTTTCCAGATGACATTACTATTTGAATATGTGGACTCAGTAGATTGTCCTCCCCATTGTGGGTGGGCCCCATCCAATCTGCAGATAGCTTGAACAGAACAAAAGGTGGAGGAAGGAGGAATAAATCGGTCCCCTTTCTTTTCTTCCTACTTGCCTGCTGGAGCTGGGACATCGGTCCCTGCCCCTGTACTGGGATAAGTACCATCAGCACCCCTGGTTCTCAGGCCTTTGGACTCAGGACTGATTTATGCCACCGGCTTTCCTGGGTCTTTAGCTCACAGACAGCCCCTCTGACTTCTCAGCCTTGAGTAAGTAAATTCCTCATAATAAATCTCTTCCTATATATTCATCCTATTGGCTCTGTTTCTCTGGAGAACCCTAATACACTCACCCTCTTGTAAGCAAGCCTAGGATGGCAACACCTGTTTTTAGCCCAGGTTTCTTGTAACATCCATTATGGTTCCCCTTTACCCTGGCCACACTCTGTAAATATCCCTTTGTAAATTAAACCTCCTTGAATTACCCTAATTTAGTGCACCATCTGTTTCTTTTTGGGACTCTGATTTACATGTGCCCCAATTTCAAATTTTCTTATAGCAAAATTCTAATACAGTGCCGCCCTTGCCATCTCAATTCTGGGAGCTGGTAGATGTAGAAGTCTGATGGACTCTTGGCCAAACATAACCTCCCTGATCAAATCTTTTTTCCTACTCCACAAATGTTATAGAACAGGACTCCTAGTGCCCCAAACACAGACCTTACAAAGAGAATTCAAGTGAGTGAAAACAACTCTCAACAATGCCAATTTTGAATCTTTTTCCTTTCCCCTGTTTCACTGATCGCTTCAGTGGACAACCACTGACCACACAAATGGCAGCAGAAATCAAAGAACATAGAATAGTGGACCTGAGAGGATCCTAGAGACCATCTAGGCCAACCCTCCTGGACCACTATCTCTCTATCCATTTCCATGCCCTCTACCACCATTACCATCACCATCACCACCACCATTTCCTTCCACACCCGTCATCACCATCATCACCATGTCCACCACCACCATCATAGCCATCAGAACTATGCTTACCACCACCACCTCCATTTACCCTACACCACTAGCAACACCAACTCCACCACAACCCATAGTTCAGAGTCATCAGAACTACGCTTACCACCACCACCTCCATTACCCTCTACACCACCAGCAACAACACCTCCACCACAACCCAAACCAACACCAACACCATAATCACTACACCAAACCAACCACCATCACAACCGCTACCACCACCACTACGCCACACACCTCCATCGTGTAGTAGAGAAGGATATGATGCCCAGGAAGATATGTCATTTACAAGAGGTAGGACACTTAGTTGGTGGTATAATTAAACTAGAACCCAAGCCTTTTAACTTCTGGTCAAAGAGGCTGATTCTCAAGTAAACAAGTGACTTCAACTGCAACTTAAAATTGAAAACAAAATAAAGTATGAAGAGGACAGTGTGGCATCAGAAGACAATATTGATTTTTTCGATGATTTACCATCAACCTGCCTTTAACATAAAGACAAAATTGATATTAAAAACTAGAATCCTTTGGGAGGCCAAGGCAGGTGGATCACTTGAGGCCATGAGTTCCATACTAACCTAGCAAACCCCTCTCCACTATAATTTCAAAAATTAGCTGGGTGTGGTGGCATGCGCCTGTAATTCCAGCTGCTCAGGAGGTGAAGGCACGAAAATCACTTGAACCCGGTAGGCAGAGGTTGCAGTAAGCCAAGATTGCACCACTGCACTCCAGCCTGGATGACACAGTGAGACTCTGTCCAAAAAACAAAACAAACTAGAATCTTGTATTTCAGTTATGTATTACCAAACTCTAGTGAGCTTTTAAAGAAATCACAAGTTGGTACATTCTCCAACTTATGCCCCAATTTCCACATTTAAGCTTTGTGGTTTTTCTGAAATTCAGTTTTCTGCCTTGATCACAGGCATCAGCTTGCAAGTCAATAAAGTGTTCCCCTTGGGTCAAAGTTTGAGCTGTAAAATTCACATGAACGTTCCCATCAAGAATGATCACAGTCATAATCCTGATAGGTGAACTGTGTTTCGCTTGATGTGTAAACGGAATAAAATGCAATTGTTTGCCAAGTAACAATAATGCTAGTGTACTCTTATAATTTTCAAAAGAGTCGTATATTCACTGTTATGGTCCTCAAAATAACCCCAAGAGAATGATGTCATTGTCATCCTTTTACAGACAAGGCAACTGGGATGAGAATGTTCAGAGTTACAATGTGAACTGATGGCAGGGGTAAGTGTAGAGCAAGACAGTGACAGCAATGACACTGGCTGACGTCTGCTGAGTTCATCCTCTGTGCTAAGCTCTTCATATACCTGATCACATTTAATGAGAATTGGGTGTCTTTTTCAATTTCTCTGAACCCATATAACAAATGTGATCGTCTGCTAGTCATCCTGCTATGTCAGGCTCAACCCAACACCTTTGGGTCCTATGAAAATAAGCTACAAAGAACTCGTGAGTGGAAAGCAGAAAAGTAAGAGAAGTGGGGTTAGCATTGCCACTTTTTTGTTTTTGTTTTGTTTTTTTGTTTGTTTGTTTGAGATAGGGTCTCACTCTGTTGCCCAGACTAAAGTGCAGTGGCGCGATCTCAGCTCACTGCAACTTTTGCCTCCAGGGCTCAAGCAATCCTCCCATGTAAGCCTCCCTAGTAGCTGCGATTACAGGTTTGCACCACCACACTCGGATAAGTTTTGTACACTTTGTAGAGACAGGGTTTTGCCATGTTGCCCAGGCCGGTCTTGGACTCCTGGGTTCAAGTGACCCACCTGCCTCAGCCTCCCATGGTGCTGAGATTACAGGCATGAGCCACTGCACCAGGCCAACACTGCTTCTTAAATGTCTTGACTCCCCTTTGCCTGACGAGGTATCTGCTGGTTCCTTTCAAAGGAGCCCTGGAGCAAGAGTCAAGGCCTTCTCTGCCACCTGCTAGCCATGTGACAAAGGAAGACATTAACCCTCTTGAGGCTCTATTTCAGTCCCTACAGCAAAGGGGTTGGAGGAGAGCAGGGGTTTTCAAGTGTGCTCTGAGGAAGCCCAGAATCACCCTAGAAGAGCCCTGGGGACAGCGAAAGAGGAGGCCAGAGGGAGTTTCTCAGCACACCCACCCTCTGGCACTCCAGCCAGGGCACCCTCTTTCTCCAGGCTTCCACAGACTGTGAGGAAGGAGCTTCATGGATAAAACTGTTTGAGGTTAATGGGAAAAAAGACTAGCATTTATAACTTGGGATGGACATGAACTATAATTTCTTTTTTTTCTTTGAACCCCTTCCTTTAGAGAATTTTTTTAAGCTTTTTTTTTTGAAAGAGAAAGAAAGAGGAAGAGATTTTAGAAAAAGAGAAAAGGAGAAAGAAACAGCAAAAGAAAGAATAAAAAAAGAATGAAAGAGAGAAAGAAAGAGGAAGAGAAAGAGGGAGAGAGAATGGGATTCTTGTTTTATTGCCCAGGCTAAAATACAGTCTAAAAATGGGTATTAAAAACCTCTTTTATG
>PVKP010016564.1:0-19680 GCA_004027715.1 Plecturocebus donacophilus
TCGGAAAGATCTTCTCCAAGGGCTTCCTCAACCGGGAGAGCTCAGATATGGGGACCTCTGCCCTCAAGCCTCACCCTCAAGCCTCTGTAGCAGGGTTCTCAGGCCCCTGGAAGCTCCATCCCAGCCCAGCTCTCCTCGCAGGTATACCCTCCTCCCTGGAGACCCGGGAAGCCCTGGTGTGGTATGTCACGATGGTGATATTCACCTGCTCAGCCAGGCACTCAGCTGTCATTGCGGGGCAGGTGAGGAAAAGCCAGCGCCTGGGGTGGCAGGCTAGAAGTGACCCAGCTCCTTGGCCTCATTGTGCCCTCTTGGCCTTCAGTTTGACTCCTGTGCTTGGATGCCCAACCTGCCACCCAGCATGCAGCTGCCGCCACCCACCTCCAAAAGCCAGGCAACACACGAGAGCTTCATCGACACCCTCCCACCCGTCAATGCCACATGCGACGTCATCATTACTCTCTGGTTGCTGAGCAAGGAGCCTGGAGAGTGAGTGAGTGTGGGGTTGAGGGCCAGGCTGGGCCGAACTGGGGTAAGGGAGGGTGTGGTATTTACCCTTCTGGCCCAGACCCAACCTTGCCATCAGACAGTGGGTCCCTTCACCCCACTGACCCTCCAGTGGGACACATGAGCCTTGGACATCCCACAGTGAAGGTCCAACAGCCAAATGTGATGATCCAGAGCCACTCTCAGTGGCAAGGGCAACGTATCATTGTGCTCCTTGGAAATTCTGAATTGAGCTTTCATTCCTCGAAAGCTTCCTGCAGACAAGCTTTACATGGATATCTGTTTAAGACGAGAGACATGGATCAGGCCCCGTCAAGGGCTGCTTTAGGTCCCAGGGTGGGGAACTAGGGCCAGAGCTGGCTAAGCCAAGTTGCAACTGCTCAGAGGGTGGAGACAGGGAGTCTGGGAGGCAGGACCTCAGCAGCCCCCTCACCCGAGCTTGTGGTCGGTCCCCAGAGGCCCCTGGGCACCTACCCAGACGAGCACTTCATCGAGGAGGCCCCGCAGCGGAGCATCGCCACCTTCCAGAACCGCCTGGCCCAGATCTCAAGGGACATCCAGGAGCGGAACCGGGGACTGGCACTGCCCTACACCTACCTGGACCCTCCTGTCATCGAGAACAGCGTCTCCATCTAAACCCCAGGAACACAGCCCAGATGACATCCTTTGACCACATCACTCTAGAATAACTGGCACCCAGAGTAGAGGACCCCTCGGAAAAACAGGCCCCCATGTGCCTCTCCTGGAACAACCAGACTCTGTGTAACTCCCTCCCACCACCACCACACACACACACACACACACACACACACAACCAGAAACAAAATCAAAACAGAGAAACCAAAAAATCCACCAAGAATAGTCTCGGGACAATACCACTGAGCCTTTTGGAGGCTCCAAGCCTTGCAGTACCTGCACAGCCCTCTTTGAGGGTTTTGCTAGTTGGTTTTGTTTTGTGTTATACAGCCATGCAGGGAAGTGCATGTACCTGCCCACAGACCCACTGGCCTCCACTGATTGGACCTTATGGTCACCTGACTCCAGAACAGTCACCAAGAAGTGGCTGCCAAAGAGGCACCGTGGCTCATGCCTGTAATCCCAGCACTGTGGGAGATGGAGCCAGGAGAATCATTTGAGGCCAGAAGTTCAAGGCCAGCCTGGGCAAGATGTGAGACTCCACCTCTACCAAAAAAATTAAAATTTAAAAACTAACTGGGCCTGGTGATGTGTGTCTGTAGTCCTAACTACTTGGGAGGCTGAGGCGGGAGGATTGGTTGAGCCTAGGAGTTTGAGGCTGCAGTGAGCTATGACTGTGCCACAGCACTCCAGCCCTGGTAACAGAGCAAGACCCTGGGTCTATTTAAAAAATAAAATAAAATAATTAATTAATTAATTAAACAAGGCTGGGCACAGTGGCTCATGCCTGTAATCCTAGCACTTAGGGAGGCCAAGGCAGGCAGATCACTCGGGGTCAGGAATTCAAGACCAGCCTGGCCAATGTGGTGAAACTCTGTCTCTACCCAAAATACAAGAACTAGCTAGGCATGGTGACACACGCCTATAATCTCAACTACTCGGGAGGCTGAGATAGGAGAATCGCTTGAATCTGGGAGGCGGAGGTTGCAGTGACTCCAGATCATGCCACGGCACACCAGCCTAGGGGACAAAGCAAGGCTTCATCTCAAAAAAAACAAAAACAAAAAATGCCCAAGAGGTTGACTGTGACCTAGCGTCTCAGCTTTAAAATGAACAAAACACTGAAAGGGGGTCATTGGGAGCCAGGCAGAACAGGCAGAATGAGGACGCACTCCCCAGGTCGGTGCAGGCAATGCCCATGTATTCGGTCTTAAAAATGTCCCCTAAAGTTAAAGACTTGTATATTATAAAGTAGGTTCCGTTTCCAGAGAATCAGAAAGCATTATCATATCTCTAATCATACCTTGCTACTAGATTTTCATCTTCACTGATGGAATCACAACATTTCATACACATTCTTTAATTCTATTTTTCTTTTTTTCTGGCTCATATTCAGTGACCATCCATTAAGGTAAAAAAGTGTCCTTTTAAAAACAAGTAACTCCAATGGAGACACCTGGTAGACATCACCTCAATCAAATAATTCAGGTAAATTCAGGCACAGTGGCTCCCACTTGTAATCCCAGCACTTTGGGAGGCCCAGGCAGGCAGATCACCTGAGTCCAGGAGTTCGAGACCAGCCTGGCCAACATGGTGAAATTCCATCTCTACTAAAAATACAAAAATTAGTCAAGCGTGGTGGTGGGTGCCTGTAATCCCAGCTACTTGTGAAACTGAGGCAGAAGAATCACTTGAAACTAGAAGACGGAGGTTGCAGTGAGCCGAGATAATGCCACTGCACTTCAGCCTGGATGACGGAGTGAGACTTCATTAAAAAAAAAAAAAAAAAAAAAGACCAGCCTGGCCAACATGGCAAAACCCCATCCCTACCAAAAGCACAAAAATTAGCCCGACATGGTGGCTGGCGCTTGTAATCCCAGCTATTCAGGAGGCTGAGGCAGGAGAATTGCTTGAACCCGGGAGACAGAGGTTGCAGTGAGCTCAGATCACGCCACTGCACTCCAGCCTGGCTACAGAGCAAGACTCTGTCTCAAAAAAAAAAAAAAAAGATGAACTCGCTGATACCATGTCGCTTTGTTCTAACGTTGTGAGAAGAGCACTTCACCTCTGTGGTTTCTTCTAGAAACTCCTAACTACAGTCCCATGATGAGAAAAATACAGATAAACCCCAATTAAGGGACATTCTACAAAATACCTGACCAGCACTCTCCAAATTTTAAAATGGCCTTTGCTTTTTTGGTGTAAAAACGAAATATGTCCTTTATAATTCACCTAACGATTTCCATCACTATTTCACATTGCAGGCACGAGTGCCTTGGGTTTTCAGTTTCACCGATTTTTATGAAACAATGTGGACGAAATGCAATTTATATACTATAACTGCATAAACACTCCCTGTGGGAAGAAAGTTGCCCAGGTACCAAGGCAGGAGACTGAAGGCACGAGCTGTCCCAGTATACTCAATAACTGATGACTTCGTTTTAGCAATGATACCAAATATATTTAGAAACAATTACATCATCAATTATATAATCCGTCCTATTAAATCATGATTCCTTATTCATCTTTGCTTTAGTATCAGAGCATAGAATCATTTTAGTCTTATAGTACAGACATAATAGGGTGAAATATAATTCGGAACTGAAGGGACATTGTGAGACTGATCAGGAGGTGACAGTAAATGCGCTGTGGTAGCACCAGCCCCTGGGAAGGCGCCCGTTACTTAGCAGGCAGGACTTGCTGTAAGGCCAGTGCCTGGGAAGGTGCCAGTTACTTAGCAGGCCATGAAGGGGAGTTTCCCTTTCACTGGGGGAGTTCAGAGAACACTCTGCTCTGCCCGGCTCTTGAGGAAGGCCTGGCATTAGTCAGCCAGGCCCGCAGACATCCAGGGGTTTAAATGCCTCTCTGTGGTGCTGTGCTCCGATGGTCACCATCCTTGTTCACTTTCATGTTCCACTTTCTCACCCGGTGCTCTTTTGAAGTTCTTAGAAGTTGTGAGAAGTAAAGAATAGAGGAATCTTAAAAGCCTTTGACCTTTCTGATAAGTATATAGATAGATGCTGACGTATGTGCCTCCCCTCCTTCCAGCAGCTACCTGAAAGTGCGGGACTCCCTGTATTGTCAGCACACGATTTGCTTGACCCTATCAATCACATCAGATGACCCACTCTCCTTACCCTGCCCCCCGCCTTGTATACAAGAAATATCAGCGTGTCCAGGCATTCGGGGCCACTGCTGGACTCCGCACCTTGGTAGTAGTGGTGTCCCGGGCCCAGCTGAATTCTTCTCCCATCTCTGGGTCTTGTGTCTTTCTTTCCTGCCATCTATCACCTCTGCACACAAAAGAACACCCACTAGACCCTGCGGGGCTGGACCCTGCAACTACCATTGGAAAAAAAAATGGAACAGGGCCTCAGGAAGGGTAGGGCTGACTGGCAAGCAGCATTTGAGCTGTTCATTCCTGGGTGACAGTGAGTATACCAAAAGTGCTTTAGAGGTATAGGTACCTGTCAAACTTCTTTCAATCAATTCCTGCTAACTTAAGCAATAAACGAGTGAATGGAAAAGAAATTGAGTACTTTGAGAAATTAAAGAGCTGACTATGCAGGCCAGATGCAGGGACTCACACCAATAATCCCAACACTTTGGAAGTCCAAGGCAGGAGGATTGTTTGAGCCCAGGAGTTCAAGACAGCTTGGGCAGTATAGTGAGACCCCATCTCTGCCAAAAATTTTAAAAAGTAGCAGGGCATGGTGGCTCACGTCTATAGTTCCAGCTATTTAGGAGGCTGAGGTGGAAGGATTGCTTCAGCCAGGGAGGCAGAGGTTGCAGTGAGCCTTGATCACACCACTGCATTCCAGCATTCCAATCTACACAACAGAGTGAGATCTTGCTGGAAAAAAAAAAAAAAAAAAGCCAGGCACGGTGACTCACACCTGTAATCCCATTGCTTTGGGAGGCTAAGGCGGGTGGATTACCTGAGGTCAGGAGTTCGAGACCAGCCTGACCGACGTGGTGAAACCCTGTCTCTACTAAAAATACAAAAATTAGCCAGGCATGGTGGCACATGCCTGTAACCCCAGCTACTCAGGAGGCTGAGACAGGAGAATCGCTTGAACCTGGGAGGTGGAGGTTGAGGTGAGCCAAGATTACACCATTGCACTCCAGCCTGGGCAATAAGAGAGAAAATCTCAAAAAAAAAAAAAATTAGCCCGGCATGGTGGGGCATGCCTGCAATCCCAGATACTTGGGAGACTGAGGCAGGAGAATCGCTTGAATCCCTGGGAGGTAGAGGTTGCAGTGAGCCGAGATCACACCATTGCACTCCAGCTTTGGCAACAAGAGTGAAATTCCATCTCAAAAAAAAAAAGTTAATCATGTGGTTTCAGGAAAGAAACTGAAACTCAGAATCCAGGAGGCTCCAGGCATCTGGGGGACAAGGGACAATAAGTGATAGATGCTGTCCCCAGGCACTGCCAGGGGAATAATGAAGCTCCTATCCTTTTTCATCCTTGAATTATTTGCCTCCATATTCAGTTCCATGAGAGAGACGCTGTTTCACTCAACATGGAGCGACAGAGACCACTGGTTGCTGTAACAGAGTTCATGCTCACCCACTACCTCATGGACTTCCCAACGTTTCCCAGCCTGCCTTTCAGTTAGGTTGGGGCCATGTGACTAATCCTGGCCAAAAGAGATGTGTATCCCTTCCAGGATGAGACAGTTACGAGCTGGTGTGCCTCCTTCGTCCTTCTGTTGCCCCATTGCCTATCCCTTGGAGGCATTTCCAGGTGACCTAGCCATCCTGACCTCTGTTGCTGGACTGCCAGCTCAGGAGGACAAGGTTCACAACTGCCCATCAAAGTGCCGGCACACTGCAGGTGCTCGGTAAGTACGTGCTAAATGGAGAAGTTAATGCACAAATAATTCCTAAAACCCCGTGGTGCCCTTCACTTACCTGTGTGTCTCCCCAACCAGACCATAAGCTTCTGGAATGCAGCAGCTGGGTCTCACTCAACTTGATAGGCCTCGTGCCCAGCACTACACTGGCACAGAGTGATACCTAACAGATTTGTTTAATGTTGTATGAAGTGAAAATGACTGGATGGTTGCATGCATAGATGTGCTGGTGAGTTGGAGGGCAGTTGTACCCCAGTCAATAAATTGCTGTTTGTTTCAGTATATATCTTTTGAGATGCATTATAATTCCTGGGAGAAACCGCAGCATCCAAGGCAGCTCAGCCATGAAAATCCAAGACGTCAGTCCCTAACCATCCTTGGAGAAGCCACCACCACCTCCTCTGCCCAGGGCCTGTGAGCTTATGATCCCTGTGAGGTCCCCCTGCCACACACACCACACAACCCTGCTCCTAGTGCTCTCAGCTGGCTGCCCTGCCTTGGGAAGAGAAGGTTGTTACAGAGAACGTTCACCTCTAGGGATATCCACTTAATTCTCCAGAGTGGTGGCCTCCTTGGGCTATGATGGATAGTAAATAGATAGAAGACAGATAGATAGATAGATAGATAGATAGATAGATAGATAGATAGATAGTAAATAATTAATAGACATATAGTCATGTGTTACTTAACAATGGGGATATGTTCTGAGAATTGTGTTAGGTGATTTCATCATGTGAACATCGTGGTGTGTGCTTGCACAATTTTAATTTTTTTTTCCATAGAGACAGGATTTCACCATATTGGATAGGCTGGTCTCGAACTCCTGACCTCTGGTGATCCACCTACCTCGGCCTCCCAAAGTGCTGGGACTACAGGCATGAGCCACTATGCCTGGCCAATGCTTCCGCAATTTTAAATGGAAGAGCCTACTACACACCTAGGCTATGTGATCTAGCCTGCTGCTTCTAGGCTGCAAACCGGTGCAACATGTCACCATGCTGAATACTATAAGCAATTGTAACACAATGGTAAGCATCTGTGCATCTAAACATATCTACACATTGAAAAGGCACAACTAAAATATGGTGTTAAAGGTAAAAAGTGATAAACCTAAATAAGACGTCTACTGAAGGGCTTGGAACCAGGGTTGCCGACGGTGTAATGAATGGAGCTTACAGGACCAGAAGTTGCTGTGGGTGAGTCAATGAGTGAGTGGCATGTGAATGTGAGGACCTAGGACATTGCCGTAACTTTTATGTGACTGGCAGCACATAATTAGACCAGCAACACCACAAACATATGAGTAATGCATTGTGCTATGACATTATGACAGTTATAATGTCACTAGGCAATAGGAATTTTTCAGCTTCATTATAATTTTTTGGGACCACTGTTGTATATGTGGTCCATCATTGATCAAAATGTCATTATGTGGTGCATGACTATAGACAGATATATAAGGAGAAATTAGGAGAATTGGTTCACGTGATTATGGAGACTGACACACCCCACTATGGGCCATCTGCAAGCTGGAACCCCGGGATGCTAGTAGCAGCATGGCTCAGTCCAAGTCGGAAGGCCTTAGAACCAGGGATGTCAATGGTGTAATTCTCAGTCCAAGGTCAAAGGCCTGAGAATACTTCCACTGGTTGGGGGGGCCACTGGTGTAGATCCTGGAGTCCCAAAGCCAGAAAGCCTGGGTTCTAATGTCCAAGGGCAGGAGAAGGAGAGTGTCACAGCTCCCGGAGAGAGGGAAGGGGAGGAAATCCTTTTCTCCCCTTTTTCATTTCACCGGGACCCCCAGTGTTTCGATGGTGCCTGTCCACATTGAGGATGGAGGTTTCCCACTAAGTCCACTGACTCACACACCAATCTCCTCTGGAAACACCCTCACAGACACACCCAGAAATAATGCTTTAGGTATTCTTCAATGCAGCTAAGTTGGCACTTGACTGCCTTGATGATGAAGTGTTATATAATATAGGTGGAAAACAAGTCACACAAATGAGAAGCACATGATCCCTTTCATGTGTTTTTTTAAGTATGTAAATCAATAGAACTGGCAAGGTAAAGGTCTGGAATTAAGGATGCACAATCTACCTAGCTGTCGCTTGAGAAGGAGAGAAGGAGGGTGGGATTGTAAGGCAGGGCCACAGTGAGGAGTAAAGGAATGGGAATCTAAGAAAGGGATAGAGAGAGAGAGAATGAGAGAGGTGAAACCCTGCAAAGGAGATCTATTTGATTACTTGATGTACTCACAGGGAACAGCCTTGTTAAGAAAAATTATCCAAAATTGAGAAATAGAATCAAAAGAACAATTGCCTGTCCTTTTCTGGTTTTGTTTTTGTCTTTTGAAGTGGAGTCTTGCTCTGTCACCCAGGCTGGAGTGCAATGGCAGGATCTTGGCTCACTGCAACCTCAGCCTCCTGGGTTCAAGCGATTCACCTGCCTCAGCCTCCCAAGTAGCTGAGATTGCAGGTGCACACCACCACACCCAGCTAATTTTTGCATTTTTAGAGGAGATGGGGTTTCACCATGTTGGCCAAGATGGTCTCGATCTCTTGACCTCGTGCGCGTCGGCCTCCTAAATGCTGGGATTACAGGCGTGGGCCCCTGCACCCAGCCTGCCTATCCTTTTAAGGATGTCTTTTCTTTTCTTTGTTTTTTTTTTTTGGTTGTTAAGACAGGGTCTCACTGTGTAACCCAAGCTGGAGTGCAATGATGCGATCTTGGCTTACTCCAACTCTGCCTCCCGGATTCAAGCGATCCTCCTCCTCAGCCTCCCAAGTAGCTGGGATTACAGGCACCTGCCATCATACCTGGCTAATTTTTGTATTTTTAGTGGAGACGGTGTTTCACCATGTTGGCCAGGCTGGCCTTGAACTCCTGACCTCAAATGACCCGCCTGCCTTGGCCTCCCAAAGTGCTGGGAAGGATGTTTTATTTTCTAGAACAGCATACCATTGTTTATTAATAATAAAGGCCTCAGTTTCTGTAAAGTTCATGTAAATGACTTCTGTTCAGTTTTTTTTTAAGCAAACAAACCAAAGATGATAGTTTATTGCTCTGTAGGATGTTGACTGGTTTCATATCTAACCCAACAATCATATACTAACATTCCTTTTTTAAATTGCCTATAAATCCCTGGCTCCTCCATTATTCTTGGAACCAGCATGACCATCTGGCTGAGTCGAATACAATATTTGACTTGTGAACATTCTAATTTGTACGAACTGTGTTTTTAATTTGTTTGAAATCCCTCCCAGGCTGGAGGGAGAGGCCCACGTGCCACCCCAGAACAGTGCCTAGAGCTCCAGTCCCTTCTCCATTTCACTCCAGCCTGGGCAACAGTGCGAAACTCCATCTCAAAAAATAAATAAATAAATAAAATCAACCAAACTGGAGAATTCAGGAGTGCCCCCTCTCTGATATCCTTGTCTCTGCTGGGAGCACGATGCATTTAAACTATACAGGTCAGATTCTTGGTTCAGAAACCCTAGCACCAGTGTCATGCCCCAAAGCGATGCAACCTCTTATTGAATAATCACTCTGGTTTAACAAATCATCCACACTTCCTTGTGGCATACTTTGCAGGAGAATGGGACATGGGACTGGTGAGTTTTGACAGGGTATTGAAAAGGCCTCTGTGGAGTAGAAGACCAGAAGAACAGGCTGTGCTGGTATCCATTATTCTTTAGATTTCCAATTTTCTCAAATTCAGCTCATCTGGCTGGGCACGGTGGCTCATGCCTGTAATCCCAACATTTTGGAAGGCCGAGGTGGGCAGATCATCTGAGGTCGGGAGTTCGAGAACAGCCTGACCAACATGGAGAAACCCCGTCTCTACTAAAAATACAAAAGTAGCCAGACGTGGTGGCACAGATCTGAAATCCCAGCTACTCAGAAGGCTGAGGCAGGAGATTCGCTTGAACCTGAATGGCAGAGGTTGTGGTGAGCCGAGATGGCACCATTGCACTCCAGCCCTGGCAACAAGAGCAAGACTCCGTCTCAAAAAAAAAAAAAATTAAACTCATCCTAGGTGAGGTCTTAGTGTACATCACAGAGCATGTCAGGCTTCCCCTAAAACGGGTGGGGCCAAGGGAGTTCAGGTGACTCCTCAGGCAGAATCCAAACCTGCAATCCTTTGTTTTCTAAAAAAAACACTAGGAAAATTCGTCACCCAACCTGTTGGGGTAGGAAGGAGGGGAGCCCAGCCCAGCCATCAGCATCAGGAAGTGGCTATGCTGGGAAGTTAGAGATGGGTCTGAAAGTGGGGGCAGTGCTGCAGACAGAGGCCACAGTGACCCTCTCCGCACCTGCCCTCTGTAGAGTGTGCATTTGAGACTGCAAGGAGGACAGATGCCTTTTTCGCCTCCTTCACCTCCCAGCTCCTGAATGGCCTCAACTTCATCCTGATCCACCCCTGTCACTGCCTCCCAAATAATTTCCTGGTCACCAATGCAATGATGGTCCCCAAGCCCAACTCTGGGAGCAGTCTGCAGGTGAGCAGGCGCCATTGCAGGCAGGGGCGTTGTCCTGAGATAGCAAGGGAGGAGCTGAGTGAGAAATGTGCTCTTTCCTGCTGTGTAGCCAGGTGCCATGCATTTCAAGGTAGGGAGGAGCCCTCCTCTCAGTGCCCCTCGCTGCGGGAGGCCCGGGCTGCCTAATCTGACCTCAGACTACGGCTCCCCCCGGCACTTCCCCTTTCGGCTGCACCTTCCACATCAGCATCCAGCCCACACTGGGCTCTTTGTACCAGGAAAACTCATCCACCAGGTCAAGGCCCTGGAGGCCTGGGATCTTGGGGTGGGCAGAGAGGGCCAGGGGAGGCCTGAGATTTGGTCCAGAGCCCCTGCTCACAGCAGGAGTGGGCTCTCTGCTCATTACAGTTGACATCATTGGGACAGGTGGGCTGCCTGGAGCTGATCACCAAAGGGCTGGCAGCTGCCACCTACCACTCTCTCTACCTGTCCCACCAGCTGGCTGACCTCAAGCTCCAGGACCTCACCCACTACTATGCTCCAGGTCTGGGCAGCCATAGAAAGGGGACACTCCCCTGGGGCCTGAGGGCTCCAAGCCTCTCACCCTTGGCTATACCCCTGCTGGTTTCTGCAACCTTCCTCCAGCCTCCTGCCCAAACACTCTGCTGCTGCCTCCAAGCCCTTCCTGCTTATACTCTTCATCTTTCCCAGCTGTGTGACTTTGGGCAAGTTATTTAACCTGTCTGTGCCTGTTTCTTCATCTGACAATGGAGGTAAGAGCACCTGTGGTATAGTTTATTAATCTTATTAAATGCAAAGCCCTAAGAAAAAACACCCGTGCACAGAAAGTGCTCTCTGAGCATTAACTATTAAAATTATTATTCACCCCAGAAAGTCACTGTGTCTCCAGGTTTTTCTGTGGCAATCTTCCTCACAGGAGACCTCCTTGGGGCGTAGCTGTGGCCACCATGCCAATGGCCAGATCCTCTTGACATCTGGCCTTCTGTGTACTCCCAGCTTCCGCCACCAGCCTGCATAATGGCCTCCCTCCAGCACTGACATTGATGACGGGGCCACTGCCCATTAGCCTCCAGTGGCTCCCAGTTGCTCGCCACATGCAATTTTGTCTCCCCTGCAGCAGCTCAGCCCCTCTGGAATCTGTCCCAATTTCCATTCTTCCACCTCAGCACACCCTCGGCCTAGGGAGACAAGGCACCCTAATTTCTCCCTCTCTCCCAATTCAAACTCTGCCCCTGCTTCAAGCCCAACGTATGTCCCACCTCCCCCTTGAAGTCCTCGGGGCCTCCTCCTGTATGAACATCCGCAGCAGGCGTCCTTTCCCAGCAGTGGGTCTGCATGCCCTCCTACGGCTGGGGATGGAGGACCCTTTGGGAACCAGTGGAGGAAATGAATCAATCAGGTGGTCCCAACACAGATGGGCCTGGTGTCTCATCCTTCCTGTGGTTTGGAATCCAAATGCCTGCAGGCCAGTGAGTAGAGAAAAGCTAAGGAAGAAGAGTGGGCAGGGACTGTGGCCAGTGGGGACCTCATGCATATCTGATGGGGACAGTGGTGACCCAGCTATCACTGTGACCAGATCTTCAGATTTTTCAGCAGAAACTGGACATCTTCTAATATTTAAATGTTGGCAAGTGATTCGATTTGAAAAACAAACAGAGAAACCTTGCCAGCTGATCAAACCACATCGGCAGATCAATCATGGCCCTCGGGCGTCAGTTTGCACACCCTGGTAAAGATCGCAGCCTCCCAGTTTGAAACTCACCTCTGCAGTTCACTCTGTGGTTGGCTACCTTCCTTCCTTGGCCTCAGTTTCCTCTTTTGTAAGCAGCTGGTCTCAGTGGCCCCTTCCACCCGACACCCCTGTGCAGCGTTGGCTCCCAAGTGTTAGTCACCATATATTCCCAAATCCCCGGCTTTGGGACCTATATTGTTAACATCTACTACCCGGATGACACATGGTGAACAGGGACTTGGAGCTCCAGGCCTGGGTCACAGAGATCTTCTGGGAAGGTTTTCCAAGCCAAATGCTCTCAGGGGACGTGTCCACTGCCCCAGAGCAGCAGCCCCTTGGGTCTCAGCTCTGTTCTCTCTACCCTACTCCCATCTAGGGGTCCCCTCCACCCTGGGCCACTGTGCTGGGTTCATTGGTGTTTCACCATGATCATCTTCACCTGCTCAGCCCAACATGCTGCCATCAACAGCAGCCAGGTAAGCCAGTGCCAGACCCGGGGGACAAGAAGGATCATGGGAGGAGCAGACCTAGCAGCACTGGAGGCTCTGTACCGAGTTCACCGGGTCAGTCTGAATCAGCGCCTGGACGCCCAATATTCCTACTACCACGTGGCTTGCTCCTCCCTCCGCCAAGAGCCAGGCAGACCTAACAGGCCCACTCCCTGAGGTCAATGCCACATGCCATGCCCTGGTGCTCCTCTTGGTGGGGGGGTCAGCAATGAAACCAAGGACACTATAAGCAAGGCCCAGGTGCGGGTGGCTGGGGCCTCAGCTTCTAGGAGTGGGTACAATGGCTTCTAGGAGGGCGCACTTAGCTTCGCAGGCTGAGCTCCTAGGTAGCAGGGCTTGCAGCCACTAGGTTGCTGGTGGGTGTGGTTTGGGGTGGTGTGGATTCCTAGTAGGTGGAGCTTAGAGTGGTCTGGGCTTCAGAGTGAGCCCGGCTTGGGGTGGTCGGTGTTTCTTGTGGCCCACAGTCTTTTCTCTAGGTGGGGTGGTTTACGTCTCAAGTTGGATGGGTCTGGAGTGGTCCAGGACCCCTAGGTGGGCTGGGCTTGGGTGAACTAAGTCTCCAGGTAGGGAGAGTTAAGAGAGAACAGAATCGCTGTGGGCTGAAAATGCAGCCCGCGGAGGCCCCAGCCTCTCCTCCTGCCCGCCTGAACACCTACCCAGAGGAGGCCCCGCGACGGAGCATCGCCGCCTTCTAGAGTCGCCTGGCCCAGATCTCTGGGGACGTCCTGGAGGGGAACCGGGGCCTGGCGCTGTCCTACTCCTACCTGGACCCCGCGACCGCGGAGAACCCGCGGTGAGAGCACGTGGCGTGCGCAGCCTGCATCGCACCCTGCGGCACCAGCCCTGCAGCCAGCGCTCCAGTAACTTGCCGTGCGCACTCACAGACAGACCCAGGGAAAGGAAAGTTTTTGTTTTATGGGGTTTTTTGTTTTTGTTTTTTGGGGGTGTTTTGGTTTAGTTTTTTGTAGTTATTTTGACAATAGGACGGCACAGAAGGGGGAGAGGCGAGACGGGAAGGGAGCTCCTAAATGGAAATGCTGTTCTCAATCAGCGCCGGGTCCAGGTAGTAGTAGGGGATGGGGAGGCACTTGTTGCGCTGGCGGATGGCGTGCGAGATCTGGTTCAGGCGCTGGCGGAACGCCTCTATGCTCCTCCGCGGGGCGTCCTCCACGAAGTGGATGTCCGGGAAGTGGCCCAGAGGGCGCTGCGGGCAGAGAGCTCAGCAGCTAGGACCAGGGCCGGCCAGCACCCTCTCCTCCTGCTGGTGGCCCTGGTCCCTCCACCCTTTGGCTTCAGTGGCCTCTCACTCCGTGCTCCCTTCTCGACCCCGCCCCCAGTTATCCTGCCCCCTCCCTCCCCAGCTCCTGGCCCCCTCCCTGTGCTCAGTTCCCCACCCCATTTCGCACCCTGTCGTCAGGCTCCCGGCTGAGGGTCCAGAGCACCAGCAGCGTGATGCACGTCGTCTTCACGTCCGGCAACGTGTCTATGAAGGTCTCCTGAGTGGTCAGCCCCTTCGCCTGCATCGGCGGATTCCGCATGGATGCCGGGAAGTTGGGCATCCAGGCGGTGAACTCCATCTGGAGATAGGGTGGAGGCGCGGGGCTGGGTGGAAGAGCACCCCAGGAGTTTCCTTCTGCCAGGCCCTCACCACCCGCCCTCCCGTCGCTGCCTTGGACTCCCCGCCCTTGGCTCTGAGGCTGGGCTGGGTTGGTTAGACTGGAGCTGGGGCTGGGTGTGGGGCTGGGGTTTCCTTGAGATGAGGCCAGGGGCTGGGGCTGAGAGTTGGGTCTGAGGCTCGGTTTCCGTTGGGACTGGAGTTGAAGCTGCGACTCGGGCTGAGACAAGCTGAGGCTGGACCAGGGATTCTGGCTGAGGTTGGGTTTGAGATTGGGGCACGGACTAGGAGGTCGGGGTCTGGGGCTGGGCCTGGGCTGGTGCGAGCACCGGTACCTGGCCTGTGTTGACAGCAGCGTGCTTGGCAGAGCAGGTGTAGATGACTATGGTGACATATCGGATCAGCTCAGGCACGGTTCGCAAGCACGTGGGGAAGCCTGACAGGCGGGGGAAAGGCGCCGGCGGCGTCAGTCCTGCCCTGGCCCTGGCTGCCTGGCAGAGGGCGCAACCTGACCCACTCTCCTCGTTTTGCAAAAGCTCCAAGCTGCGGCATCCCTACCCTCACCCTGCCTGCGTGACCCTCCTGTGGCTGCAACCCCATCGCCCCTAATCCAGATCATAAGGCTGTGGACGGAGGATGGCAGACCCTGGCCAGAAGTCCTCCAGGGCTGCTCCTGGCCCCCGCCTAACGTGTGTGGCCCTCAGATCTCTCCTTCACATTCCCTGGGGGTGCCTCCCTGGTCCAAGGTCAGGGGCTGCTGGGAGAGGCAGGGGGCTTTCTTCCGTTCCTCGGTTCCTTTGGAAGAGTCCTGCCCTGACTCAACCCAGCCCACACCATCCACTCCCTCCCACGACCGCCTTCGGGACCCTGCTCACTCCAGATGGATTTCTCCATCCTACACCTCTTCCCTAGCAAGCTACTGGCTTCTCTTTCCTGTTGCCCTGTGTGAGCCTCAGGTTGCTTCTCTTTCCTATTGTACTGTGTGTCCTGGTTGCCATGGTGATCTCAGGTTCCAAAAGTCCCACACATTCAAACCAGACTCACCATCTTCCTCCCTAACTTCTCCTTCTTTCAGCCCCCAGCTCAACAGATGACATACCTCACTTATCCAGCTGCAAAAGCCCAAAACCTGGAGTCGACCTTGGCCCCATCCCTCACCTGCCCCTCACCACCAAACCCAAACCGTCACCCAGTCCCATCATTTCTAGCCCTGGAATTCTCTGTGGTGTCCCCACAGTCCTCATCCTAGTCAGGTCCCCAGTCTTCCCTCCTGGACACTGCAACAGCTTCCCTAACTGCTTGCTGGCTGCCAGCGCAGCCTGATATTCTGGCATACAAGTCTGATCTCCTTGTAAAACCCTCGATGGCTCCCTCTGCCCTTAACCAAGCCTGGCCGCTGCTCACGGCCTCAGCCTTAGCCCATTGGGAACCTCCTCCCCTCCCACCCTAAGCTCCAGTTGCAGAGAACCTGATTGCAGTAAGCAGCTGTCAGAACTCCCCATGCTCTCCGGCTTTCTCGACTTTCCGCGTGCTGCTCCCATCAGAACTCTCCATCCCCATCCTCTGTCGTCTCAAGGCTAGCCTCTCATCCTGCAGATCTTAGCTAGATGTTAGCCAAGAAGTGAGATCTCAGCTAGATCTTAGCTTGCTCCTCCTGCCCTATCTTCTCTCCACTACCCCGTCCCAAGATGGGTTAGTCACCTTCCCTGGGCTTCCCCACAACTTACTTTAGGAAAATACCTGCCACCCTAGACTGCGAACTCCTTGAGGGCAGGCGTCTTCGCCACCTGTCCTGTTCCCTTTTGCCTCCTCAGTAACCGGCACAGTGTTGGGTTGTGGAGGCTCACTGGATATTTGCTGGATGTGTACCCAGGCAGAGGGACCTCACCCCTCTTCTGGAGCTGCCAGCTCCCCCCGCCAGCTCCCCCCGCCAGCTCCCCCCGGCCTCCCACCCTTTCCTGTTGGAGCTCACACCTCACACCCCATTTCACAGTCTACAAAGATTTGTTTCTGGGGTGGGGCTGGGACCCCTCCAGGTCTCTGCAGAGATGACCCACAGCCCTTAATCTCAGACAGGGACCCATGGCCAGCCATGTTTTCTTCCCCACCCTCTCTGAGGTGCCACTGCCCCAGAGGCCAGAGAAGAGCCCTGCCAAAATCCCAGGGCAGCAATTTGGTTTCCTTTAGTCCATAGTAAAATATGTTCTGATCCAGCCCAGGAGGGCCCTAGCCGACCTGCCTGGGGGCTGCCCCTCAGCCCCAGCTCCCCCTGGTTGCCCATATGCGCAGGCCCATACCTGAGCTCTCACGCCCTAGGAGGCACTCCTTAAATATCTCCTGCACCCAGGACTGCAATTCTGGGTCACCCTCCACGGCTGCGTCACACGGGTAATAATAGGTGATCATCTCCGTCACATACCTGACCAGGGGACAGGGCCTCAGTTTGGATCCTCCCCTCCCACTCCTCAGCCAGGCTTCTCCCACCTCCCCCAGGGTGCCCTGGCCTCGGTTGGCCCCAGAGCTGCCCCAGGCCTGTGGGAGGGCAAGTCCTGTGGGGCAGAAGTGGAGAGGGTGGCTTGGCAAGGCCAGAACGAACCCAGAGCACTCCCTTATAAGGGCTGGGCAAAGCCTACAGGCAGCTCAGATCCCAGAAGAGGTCTGGGCAGCAGAGGTGGGCTGGGGACCCAAGCAACAAAGGGGCCCACTGGGCTGAGGGTACAGGTGTAACGGACACACAGACCCCAGGCCCCTTCCCCAAGGACAAGCCTATAGATGACACTAGACCCATACTCAGGTCCCCAGAAGCTCCCTACACCCTCTCCAACACCCCAGGGTGTCCACGCTCAGAGCCACCCACTGGTGTCCCGAGCTCACCTCTCCAGCGCATTCCACACTGCCAAGCTGTCGTCGCGGTAGTAATAGTCAGGCAGGTCCTGGACTCCACGCTCCACAAAGTCATTGGGGAGGTAGAGGCTGTCATAGGTGAGCTCCGACAGAGCTCGCACCATCACCCCAGCAAAGCCCTCCACTCCCAGAGACATGCCCTGTGAGGGAGAAGGCAGATACTGGAGCCAGATGGGCATCCCTGGCACCCCCCTCAGGTCCTCTAGGATCCCAATAGTGCCCCCCGTCACCCCCAAACCAGCCCACCCACCTCCAGGAACTCTCCTGCCCCGGGGCAGCACCCCAGCCCTGTCCTCTCCTTTCTAGACAGGAGAACCCACTTCATCCAGTTCCCTCCCCACAGGCCCCTCATGATGACCCAAAGGCAAGTGAAAGGTCCTGTTTTTTGTCCATCTGCAAAGGCCAGAGAAAAGCAAGTGCCTCGCTGGGGTTGGGGGTGGAGTCTTACCTTGGCAGAGAGCCCCCCCTCATTGAGGAGAACAGCCCGGCCAATGCTGTTGATCTGGACAGTGTATCGGGTATGGGGGATGAGGAGCTATGGGAAGGACAAGGAGGATGAAGAGAGAGGGCTGCAGTGGTGCCCAAAGAGCTAAGCACCCCACTTCCACAACGTCAGACCTGCTCACTCTGGGAAGTCCCCATGCCAGGCCCTCTCTGACTAGAGTCTGACTGCTCAGTGGGCTGGGGGTCTTTCTGAGGCCAGGTGAGGGCCATGATGCCTGGGGGAGGCCCCCCCCCGAAGCCCATACCTTGTAGAGGGGGTGGCACATGGGCAGGTTCCTCAGCATGGCCAGGCAGAAGGCCTCGGCAATGAGGTGGGTCTCCAGCAGGTGGGCGATGGCCTCGTGGCTGTAGAACTCTGCATAGCGCACCCACGTCTTGGCCAGCAGCCAGTCCCACTCAGAATCGCTGGGCAGGAAGATGGGGCAATCCGGCCCAGGGGTTTGGCTGAGCTAGGGGTGGTGAAAGAGGGAGGGTTAGATGAGGGCAGGACCCACAGAAAGGCCCCACTGCAGGGAGGAGGCGGAAGAGAGTCTGAGAAGGTGAAAACCCTCCCACACTCCAGTCCCACTGGTCCCGAGTCCCCCTGGCCCTTTCTTCCCTCCTCACATTTGATCTTGCCGTTCTCTCTGCCTGACTTCAGTACCTTCCCCTTGCCCCGGTCTCTACCTGGCAGCTCCCACTTATTCTTCCAGAACCATCTCACAAGCTGCCTCCTCTGGCAAGCCTTCCTTACTCCAACCCCACCTCCACCAAATTCAGGTGTGCAGGTTGCGCACTGCACAAGGGTTCCCAGCCCCTCAAGAGGCAGGCAGATCACTGAAATCAGCCTACTCTTATTACGCTAAGGAATCAGGACCATCAGGCTCTAGGGCTCTGGCCGATCCACCCAGATGGAGCCTCTTTCTAACTTGTACATGACCCCTGGGGGACCCCTGGGAAGGAAGCACCTAGTTCCTTCTGCCAGACCAGATTCCCAAGGCAGCAGCTAGGTCTAATTAGCTCAGTGTTTCCAGTAAGGACCTGACCCCTTCAGGGGTTGGTTTTCCAAGTGGATGGATGGATGAAGTCAAAGAGACGAGCACACTCCACAGACACACATACATGCTCACACTCACAGATGCACACACATAGGGCATGCAAGTGCAGCCAGCCCTCCGTATCCATGGGCTCCACACAGGGGATTCCACCACAACAGACGGAAAATACTCCAGGGAAATAAACTGTCTCTACTGAACATGTGCAGACTTTTTCCCCTAAACAATACAATATAACAACTACACATAGCTTTTACATTGTATTATATTGGGTACTATAAGTAATCTAGAGAGGATTTATTTTATTTTATTGAGACAGTATCTCATTCTGTCGCCCAGGCTGAAGTGCAGTGGCATGACTTCAGCTAACTGCAACCTCGGCCTCCTGGGTTCAAACGATTCTCCTGCCTTAGCCTCCCAAATAGCTGAGACCACAGGTGCTCCTCACCACGCCTGGCTAATTTTTGTAGTTTTAGTGTAGCGTTTCCCGATGTTGGCCAGGTCTCGAACTCCTGACCTCAAGAAATCCGCCTACCTCAGCCTCCCAAAGTGCTGGGATTAACAGGCGTGAGCCACCGCACCCGGCCTAGAGAGGATTTAAAATATACCAGCGGGCCGGTGGAGGTGGCTCACGCCTGTAGTCCCAGCACTTTGGAAGGCTGAGGTGGGAGCATCGCTTGAGCCCAGGAGCGCAACATGGAAGAAAGCGTAGCGCTCCTTGTGCACACGCAGCAGCAAGAGCTCACCCAGCTCCGCTGAGCAGCGCACCTTGTACTTCTGTACCTGAGGGGACCAAGATTGCAAGCAGGTGAGAGGCGGGGAACTGCCAAGGCGGTCCTTGCACCTTGCAAGGTGCATCTGCACCTAAGCCTATTTG
>PVKP010016564.1:19780-47998 GCA_004027715.1 Plecturocebus donacophilus
AAGCGCGCGCACACAGAGGCTCAGCGGCAGCGCCGCCTGGGGCCCAGGCACCTGGATGGCGATGGGCATCATCTTGCCCTCGGGCCCGAAGTGCAGCAGGCAGAGGGGGGCGCAGTGGTGCTGCTTCCGGCCGCTGAGCTCGACGGTGGGGAAGCCCTCCATGATGCGGTAGTCGGCCAGGTAAATGTTCCCTTTCTGGAGGGGAGCCGCGGTGGGTGGCTAGTAGGCACCCACACGGGGCGCCCAGGGGCAGGGGTGGGACGGGAAAGCAGGGTGCTGGGTGCGGGGCTGGCTGGGACCGGCGCGGGCGCTTGAGGTGGGGAGAGACCCGGATGCCCGCGAGGGAGGCCGGGAGGCGAGCCGGGATCTCCGCCCGAGAGGGCCTCACCTCCAGCTCCGCTTGCAAGCACGTTCCCTCGCCCAGGAACGGGGCCACCATGTCGTCTGTGACGGGGAACTTGTCTGGGATCCGCGTGCAGCGGCGGATCAGGCCTGGGTTGACGCCATTGAGATACTGATACCCAAAGAAGGTGTCCTCGGCCCAGTGCTCTGCCACGTACTCTGCGGGGACGGAACGAGGGCGTCACAAGGCGGCCCGGCCGCCCTCGAGGACGGAGAGGCATGGGACAGAAGAAGAGCCCGGGCACCGAGAGGGCTCGGGGAGGAAAACGAATCCCGCGGCCTCGCGCTGAGCGGCCAGAGGAGCCTGGGGCGACGTTTTCCAGGAAGCCGCCAGAGGGCGCGCGCGCCTCGCTGCCTCGCGTCCCACTGCCCCGACGTGGGGGCCTGCCTAGCGCGCCGGAGACCACCTGGCTCCCCCTGCTCCATCCGGGACGCCCCATTCCATACCGGCGACGACAGACTTCTTGCCAGGGAAAATTTTCTTAATATCCTTCAGTCTCTTCCACGAATGTTTGCAGTCCAACAGGCCGCGGACTTTGAAAGCCAGTGCCCTAGGAGATGGGATTCCAGGGAGAGGATGTCACCCAAGGGCCAGCTGGGGCTATGGCAGGGCCGCCCCACCCACTTAGGTCGCTGGGCCTCAGGGTCTGTGCGTCTCAAAGTCTCTGGGTTCCAGGTCTCAAGCTCTTTGCATCTCTAGGTCTCTGGGATCATGTCTTGGGGATTCTGGGACTGTCTTGGAGGCCACCATGGTGGGGGGAGAGGGACGGTCCTCGCAGGAGCCCCCGTCACTCACACACACTCACATGGGCCCCAGGCGGGTGAAGAAGGAGGCTGTCTTGAGGAAGGAGTAGCGGAGATTTAAGTTCAGGAACTTGGTGGCCTTAAAGTTGATAAGAATTGGAAATCCTGGAATATAGCCATTCCACCTGCGGGGAGAAGCGCAGAGCAGCTGGGATCCAGGGGGCGGGGAGGAGGCAGGCGCCCAGGGAGAGGCCATGGGAGGGGCCCAGCACAGCTTCAGGTCCTTACTCTGGCCGGTTCGGGTTGCGACGCCTTCGGACCGGAGGACGGTAACTGGGAATGTGCACATAGTTGGGCAGGCCAGGAACAAAGACCCGCCAGCTGCAAGGGAAGCCGAGATGTGCCCCTGATGCCTGTGCACCACCCCAGGGCAGAGGACCAGAGCCATCACTGCCCCCCACCTCCCTGGACCCCTGCAGTGCCCCAGACTCTGCCACCCGCCCCCTCACTGGTAGAAGTCCTGCTTGGCTCTGATCTCCTCTCGTCTGTGCTCCAGGAGGATGGGGAGTGAGTCGTCTGCTGTTGTCTTTCCTGTAGGGAGACCAAGGAGGTGACTCAAGGGCTGACCCCTGCCCCCAGTGAGAACATTCGGTATTTGACTTTCTGGTCTGCCTTGTTTCACTTAAGATAATGACCTCCAGTTCCACCCATGTTGCTGCAAATGACATGATTTCGTTTTTTCATGACTGACTAGTATTCCATTGCATATATATGCCACATTTTCTTTATCCAGTCATCCATTAGGGCACTTAGAGTGATTCCATATTTTTGCTAGTGTGAATAGTGCCATGATAAGTAAGGCATCTTTTTGATATATTGATTTCTTTTCCTCTGGGTAGATACCACTGAAATATTAATAACTGACAGTTGTTTAGCACTTACTAGGTCCCACTTTGTAGGCACTTTACTTTTTATTAATCTAAGCCTAAGAAACACCCCTAGCACCAACGGTTTCAGCTAAAGGACTGTATCACCATGACCATTGTACAAGGAGAAACAGTCGTATTATGTGGAAACAAGGCTGAATTTGTCCCGCAGCAGGCTGCTCCTGACCACCAACAGTTATTAAGCCTTTTAAAACTCCCTTCAGGCCTGGTGCGGTGGCTCATGCCTGTAATCCCAGCACTTTGGGAGACTGAGGTGGGTGGATAACGAGGTCAGGAGTTCAAAACCAGCCTGATCAACATGGTGAAACCCCAACTCTACTAAAAATATAAAAATTAGCCGGGCATGGTGGCGCATGCCTGTAATCCCAGCTACTCAGGAAGCTGAGGCAGGAGAATCACTTGAACCTGGGAGGCGGAGGTTGCAGTGAGCTGAGATCGCACCATTGCACTCTAGCCTGGAGGGCAGAGAGAGACTGTGTCTCAAAAGAAAACGAAAAGAAAAAAGAAAAGAGAGGAAAAACTCCGTTCAGATGTCATCTCATTGGATTCTCATATCCACCCTATGAAGTAGGTTCTGTTGTGAGCTCCATTTTATAGATGAGGGCACCGAGGCTTAGAAGAATTTGGAAATGTGCCCAGATGTTCAGCTAGTAGTTGGAAAAACTGAGACCCACATCCAGGTCTGTCTTTCTCCAGCACCCTGGCTGGTGGTCCCCAGGCTGGCCTGTGCTGCCGCTGGAGCCCATCATTTCCCATCAAGGCTCTCACCTCACCCTCCACCTCTCCCTCAACCACCTGCCTCAGCTCACGTTGTATTCTGGATGAACAGTGTTCCCCAGAGTTGCAAAACCCAGAGACCCAGCTCATTTCAATCCCCAGGGCGGGAACCTTACTCCTTTGAGGGCCCTGTGGGTGACTCAAGTCTCCCTGTCCTCCTGTTGCATGGCAACGGCTCACCCAACCCCATTCCTGCCTGGCCACCAGAGTCACCTGCCTGTCCCCTCTTCCACGTCACCCAGACCTGTCACTGTGTGAAGATGCTGAGTGTTCCCAGCAAGCCTCTCCCCTTGGCATGCCCACTGTCTCCCAGGCTTTCCTTGCCTCTCCTTTCCCCAGCTCAGGCCCTGGTCCCCACTCCAGCACAGGGCAATGAGAAATGGAAGAGAGGTAGTCAGCTGCAGGGAGGATGGGGCTTCGGGGCCTGGGTGTCCTCAGCTCTGCTTTCCCTCCCATCTGCCTCAAAGGAAGCCAACAGACACTCAAGTGGTAGAACTAGGGGATAACAGAGGACAGGCCTCCAAGCCCCACGCAGTACTACAAATTAGGAAGCCGACCCCAGTCCCCCACACAAGGGGCTCTGGCAGGGGTGGCTGCAAGGAGCTCAGCCACCCAGCTTCTGTTCTCTCCCATGGGAACAACCAAGCAACTGGAAAAACTCTGGGCGGCCTTAGCCAGCCATGACCTTGGAGAAACCCTGACAGTCTATCTGAATAATAGGGCCTCTACTGGATAGATCCTTACTGGATTAAGGGGTGTCTTTTGAAGTAACAGTGCATCCTGTTAGAGAAATAAGGTGTCCTGTTGGGATAACAGGGAATCCTTTGGAGCAACAGAACATCCCATCCGTCTAAAAAATGCTCTGTTAGAAAACCAGGGCTCACACCTGTAATCCCAGCACTTTGGGAGGCAGAGGTGGGTGGATCACCTGAGGTCAGGAGTTTGAGACCAGCCTGGCCAACATGGTGAAACCTGTCTCTACTAAAAATACAAAAATTATCCAGTGTGGTGTTGGGCACCTGTAATCCCAGCTACTCAGGAGGCTGAGGCAGGAGAATCGCTTGAACCTGGGAGGCGGAGGTTGCAGTGAGCTGAGATTGCATCATTGCACTCCAGCCTGGGCAACAAGAGCGAAACTCTGTCTCAAAAAAAGAAAACCAGGGCATCATAATTATAAGACCACAGTACCATGGAGACCTGTGGAACTCAAAGGGCTTCTAAATGGGGTAGCAAGGTGCCAATTGGAATAATGAGGCATCTTGTTATAGTAACAGAATCCTGCTGGAGTAACAGGGAGTCTTTTTGGAGTGCATATAGTTGACATCAAAAATAGGCCTCCTGTGAGAATCCTGAGCCTCTCCCTAGCATCACAAGGGGTATTTTTAGAGTGGCTGGGCCTCTTGTAGGAGTCTGGGAGGACTGGAGAAGTAGCAGGGAGTGCACTCTGGGAATGCTGTCTGCTGCCGGATGGGGATGCTGAGAGTAGCTGCCAGGCCACAGGCACCTCTGTTCCTGCAGTGCGCAGCCCCAAGCTGAGCCCAGAGCAGCAGCACTGACTGAGGGAAATGCGTAAGCATGGCAGGAGAGCCCAGAGTCCCTGGTGGGGCTGGCCCCCTGCTGACTTGCCGGAAACCCGGGTGCCCTGCACAAGTAGCAGGCTGGAGTGAGGGGATGGAGCAGGGTGATGAGGGCTTACCTGTGGCCTCCCGGAGTGACAGGGTCTCGTAGCCATCCATCCACTGGTAGGCAGGGAAGTGGTAGATACGGCCGTTGGGGGCGCAGATCTGCACGTAGTTGCAGTACCAAGGGTCTTTGGGGAAGAAGGAGTAGCGCTCTTTGTGCAGGCGGATAATGATGAGTTCCCCCAGGTCCTGCGGGCACTGTACGGTGTACTGGTCCACCTAGGCAGGATGCAGGGCTGGCTGAGTGGGCAGGTTTCTACCTGGCTCCCAGGCTGCCCACCTGCTGGCCCCTCACCCAGGCCCTGCTCATGCTGCGCAATGCTCATCTCCCGGGACTGATGAGAGGCAGGATATTGACCTGATTGTTGAGTTTCCTTCTGACTCCTCCAGCTTGGGGATCTCCCACTGGGTCCCTCTAACCAAGGCCGCCTGTGCAGGACTCCAGCCCCTCCCTCTCTCCATCCCCAGCTCCTGTCTTCTCCCATCCCCTCTCCAGGCACCGAGGTTGCAGGAACCCTTCAGACCCCTGGGAACTTGGCTACTGCGCTACAGTTTTTGAGTGGGGAGAGGTGGTGGTCCAGCCAGCCCCTTCTCGCATTCATCAGTGAAGATGCAGATATTCAGAATGGCCACATAGATAGAGTGATCTATTAAGGTCACATAGCAGCAGGTGGCTGGGCCTGACTGAAAATCAGGTCCGAGGGCCTACAGAGCGTGCCTTCCATGAGACAGGCTGGTTTGATGCCATTTTAAGTCACAGAGAATCCAATGCAAACATGAAACAGTTATGATGCAACTGAACTTAGGAAGACTGAGTACGAATGGAAAAGAGAGGGATTGGGGGGGAGAAGAAAAGGGAGGAGAGCGAAGGGGAGGGAAAGCAGGTGGAAAGGATTGAGAGAAGAGGGATGCAGGATGGGCAGAGACAGGGAGAGAGGGCTGAGGGAGAGGGAGAGAGAAGAAAAGGACGGGGAGGGAGATGAGGAATGGCTGAAAGGGATAGTGATGACGGAGCAGGAGGGAGAAGGGTGGCACAGAGCCCTGGGACGTGGGAGAGGGGCTGGGAGCCAGCTCTGGGCAAGGCGTCTAGAGCCACCCTGGGAGCCCACTGCCTTCAGAGCTGTGCCTCGGCTCTCCAGCCTCTTCTGGCCAAGCTCAGCTCACCTGGTTCCCCTGTGCACCTCCACCCCTCTCAGGGACACACACACACACACACACACACACACACACACACACACACACACACACACACACACACACTTACCGCCCCAGTTGCAAAGTCTCTCCCAAAGTGGTTCAACAGCTGCTTATGGCTCTCTCCTTGGGTCCCCACAATGGTCAGTGAGATGGAGTCCAGTGTTCCTGACAGGGGGTCGGTGCCTGTGGCCACCTTGACTTTGTAGGTGGCCATGGCTGATCTTCAGGAGGCAAGAGGGACACTCAGTCCTGGACACCGTGGAGGGGCTACACAGAGACCCAAGGCAGGCAAGGGAAGCTAGGCACAGCGTGGAGTGGACAGGGGCAGCCTCCAAGGTAGAGTGGTGAGGCAGCGAGTTGGGGTGACTGGGCCCGCCGGCCAAATCCTGGAAAAGCTGCTGCCCTTGGCGGCCAGGATGCGTGCTGGGAAGGCCCGGGCAGGGCCCAGCTGGTGGCAAGTGAGCAGGTTTCTGGGCTCTGAGCCCTCTGGGAGCTGGCAGGGAGGAAAAGCAGGCAGGGCACCGGGCCTGCCTCTGAAAGGGCGGATGGAAGACGCGGTGGATGAAGGCAGCTTCAGGGTGGGGGAGCCAGTCCGGCCTGAGCCAGGGCCCCAGGGAAGTTGGGGGAAGGGGCAGGGTGGGGCCCCCAGATCTTTATCAGACTAATAAGCTCTTTCCTCCTGCCAGTCCCCATTGACTGCAGTGCCAGGAACCCCTGCTAAGCAGGGCCCTGGGCAGTGTGACCTGCATTGGTTCTGAGGCTCCTGGTGGGCGGGGGAGAGAAGTGGGGTGGGGCACTGAGTTGCTGCACAGCCGGCCGGCTGCCTGGCCATTCCTCACTGGGAAATGGGGCAGGTAGTAGCGGCATTGAGAAAGCTGGCCCATCCTTCTGCCCCAGGGCCCAGAGTCTGTGACAGGAAGGGTGGGAGGTGTTGAAGCTAGGGCTCTGGGACCACATGGGTGCAGAGAGACCTGGAGACACTGCGGGGAGGAATGATCAGGGTAGGAGGAGATCTGTTGCTTCCTGAGGGGCCAGATCCACTGGGGAGGGATCGGAGTTGGATACAAAATCAGAAGACAAAAGAAAATAAAAAATTAGAAGACAGAGTGAAATCTGGGGCATAAGAATTAAGTTAAATAGCTAGGTGCGGTGTCTCACGTCTGTAATCCCAGCGCTTTGGGAAGCCAAGGCGGGCGGATCATGAGGTCAAGAGATCGAGACCATCCTGATCAACATGGTGAAAGTCTGTCTCTACTAAAAATACAAAAATTAGCCAGGCATGATGGCATGTGCCTGTAGTCCCAGCTACTCGGGAGGCTCAGGCAGGGGAATCACTTGAACTCAGGAAGCGGAGGTTGCGGTGAGCTGAGATTGTGCACTCCACTCCAGCCTAAGAGAGCAAGACTCCCTCTCCAAAAGAAAAAAAAAAGAATTAAGTTAAATAATGGATCAATATGATCAATATTTTGTGGTATAATCATAAAATAGAATTCTACCCAGGAATTAAAAAAAAGAAAAAAGGCCGGGCACGGTGGCTCACGCCTGTAATCCCAGCACTTTGGGAGGCCGAGGCGGGCAGATCACAAGGTCATGAGATCGAGACCATGGTGAAACCCTGTCTCTACTAAAAACTACAAAAATTAGCTGGGCGTGGTGGCGTGCACCTGTGGTCCCAACTACTCAGGAGGCTGAGGCAGGAGAATTGATTGAACCCGGGAGGCAGAGGTTGCAGTGAGCCGAGATTGCGCCACTGCACTCCAGCCTGGCGCCTGGCAACAGAGCAAGACTCTAGCTCAAAAAAAAAAAAAGAAAGAAAGAACTGCAATGCAGATGAATCTCACAAAGATTATATTGAGAAAAAAGACCCGGACATTAAAGAGGACACATTCTGTTATTCCATTGACAGGAACTTCCAGAACCAGCAAAACGGAGCCATCCTTAGACAAGCCCCACTGGCGAGTATCTGGCAGAGAGGGAAGCCATATAGGCTGCACTTAATTTTATAAAGTACATATCCTCACTTCCCTCCCCAAAAAAGAATGAAGCTAGGAAGAGGGCCAGAGTCAGGGCTGGGCTCCAGTGGAACTGGGTTTGCTGGGAACCAGGTCATTCATTCCCTCCCTCCCTCCCTCCCTCCCTCCCGCAGATGTGTAGTGAGCATAGTGCCCGGCATTCTAGGCACTGTAGACACATAGAAGAAATGAAACGTACATGGAGCTTACCGAATAGCTGGGAAAGAAGTGAAAGAAACAGTAAATGATGATTTGTTCACTATAATTTTGGATACTAACTGCTCTGAAGAAAATAAGCCTGGAGTGTGTGGGAGGTTGGGATTGGGAACTAGTTTCTGATAGAATCACAGAAGCCAGAGAGCCTTGGGAAAGGGAGAAGGTTTTAGGAGTAAGACGAGGAGCAATGACGAGAGAGGGCCAGAGATATACTCTCCAAAGACGGGATTTGGGACCCAGGGAGAGTGAGGAGGTGGGCACCCTCCTATCCCCTTTTCCGGTCCTGCCCTCTTTCCTTCTGCCTCCCGGGGGCAGCTCCTGTGAACCAGGAAGCACAACCCTGGTTTCTTCCCTCGTGGCATGCTTCCATCACCATCGAAGGAAGGTCACTCAGTGCCCGGGCCAAGTTAGGGCCAGAGGGGGCTGGGATTGTGAGGTGAAGAGAAGCTTCCAGTAGATTCCTGATTGGATGTGGAATGGAGTTAAGACTGCAATTCAGGTTCAGCTTAGGGACATGGATGTGGCTGGAGTCGGGGATTCCAGTTATCTTTTCCAGACCTAAATCTGTTCATATCACCCTCTATGCCACCTCCTCCCACCCCTGATCAAGCCTGGCAGTGGCTCCCCTTTGCCTTTGGGACAGTGACACCATCCCCTACCATGGCCCCCAAGGTCTGCCTGATTGGCTTCACCCCTCACATTCGCCTTTGCTCTCTTCTGTCTGGGACCACGTGCCTTTCATTCATTCATTAGCAGACACTGGCTGAGCCCCTACTGTGTGTTCAGCACTGTGTCAGGTCCTGGAAATACAGTGTGACCCAAGCAAACCCCTGCACTCATGGAGCTTGCCTTCAAGTGGGGAAACAGACAATATTAACTAATAACCAAATACATTAAATAGTATGTTAAATCGTGATATGTGTTGAAGAGAAAAAAGAAAACAGGAAAGGATAAAAGAAGAGGAGTGCCAGGCGTGGTGGCTCACACCTGTAATCCTAGCACTTTGGGAGGCCGAGGTGGGCACATCACCTGAGGTCAGGAGTTCGAGACTAGCCTGGCCAACTTGGAGAAACCCCATCCCTACTAAAAATACAAAATTACCTGGTGTAGTGGTGCATGCCTGTAATCCCAGCTATTTGGGAGGCTGAGGCAGGAGAATCACTTGAACCCGGGAGGCAGAGGTTTTAATGAGCTAAGATCTCGCCACTGCACTCCAGCCTGGGCAACAAGAGTGAAACTTTGTCTCAAAAACAAACAAACAAACAAACAAAAAGAGGAGCAAATTGTAGACATAGAGTGGCCAGGGAAGGGCTCCTGGGGAAGGGGACTTTCGAGTAAAGACCTGGAGGAAGTGAAGTCAGCTCCTTGCCACCCCAGGGCCTTGGCACATGCTGTTCCCTCTCTACCTCTCCATCCTGTCGCGTTTCCTCTTCTTCCTGACCTTAGCTCAATAATTGCTTTTTTGAGGAACGCCAAATTTCACTATACATGGCTCTCACAGCACTATAGCTAACGTCTTTGATTGATGTCTGTTTTCCCCAATAAATTAAATTAATAAATTAGGCTGTCCATAATTGTTTTTGGTTTTGTCTCCATCTCCTGGTGTTGTACTTGGTACCTGGGAGACGCTGGAAACATAGTTGACTGGTTTAGTGATAAGGACAAGGTCAGGGCTGGGGATTGAATCGATGATGGCTTTGGAGTTATGGTGAAGATCCGAGGAGAGCTGGCTTGGGATAAAAGTGAGAGAAGAGCAAGGAGTGGTGGTGGTAGGGGAAGGGATTGAGTGGGGAGGAAGGGAGGGAGGAGAGGAGAGAAGGATGAGGATGAGGGTCATGCCCAGCCCTGGGTTGCAGACAGAAGCTGTCCAGCTGGATCTCCGTCCTGGGCTCTTCCTCCTCAACCACGTTGATGACTCTTGGAGCATGCTGGGAGCCTGAGGATGCAAATCTTAAGATGCAAATTCTCCCAGCCTCCTGCTTTCTAGTCTTTCCCCTTTGCCCTATGTCCCTAGGGAGCTGCTGAGGCTTGGTAAGAAGCAGGGCAGTGGAGTGGGCAAACTGAGTCATAGCCCACTACCAAGAGGTGTCCCCTACCCAAATCCCAGGGTGACCCTGGGTTTGCTTAGGGCTCCAGTCTGGAGTGGGAATTAGGTTCCCGAGGGAGATGAAGATAAAGGCAGGGATACTGAGGATGTGAATGTGGCTGGGGCAGGGACAGAAACGGGATGAGGCATGAGGATGTAGATGGGCCACTCCCCAGCTATGACCAAAACGTAGACGCATGACTCTTGGTAGGTGCTCATTGGGCTGAAGAACTGGTTTTCCTGGACCAGGGGAGGGACCTGGCGAGCAGGAGAGGTTCCTGGGAAGGATTCACACTTGCTGGGGTGGCTCACTAGGGGCCACCCACACAGGAAGCTGAATTATCACTGCTGGGGCAGCCCCTATTCCTGCCCCGACCTCAAGCCCTGCAAGGCAAGGAGCAACTAACTTCTGGGGACCCACTCTCCTAAGACAGAAAAATCAAATCAAGCCATTCCCCTGCTTAAAGTTCACCAGAGCTTAAAATGATGTTGTCCTTAGAAACAAATCCAAGGGCCCGGCGTGGTGGCTCACTCCTGTAATCTGAGCACTTTGGGAAGCCAAGGTGGGTGGATCACAAGGTCAGGAGTTTGAGACCAGCCTGACCAACATGGTGAAACCCCATCTCAACTAACAATACGAAAAGTAGCCAGGTGTGACTGCTAATGCCTGTAACCTCAGCTACTCAGGAGGCTGAGGCAGGAGAATCGCTTGAACCCGGGAGGTGGAGATTGCAGTGAGCCAAGAGATCGCATCACTGCACTCCAGCCTGAACAGTAGAGCGAGACTCCGTCTCAAAACAAACAAACAAACAAACAAGAAATGAATCCAAGGACTTATGGCTACAGGACCACGCATTTTTCCAGCTATTCTGGCCTCCTCTTTGTACCCAGAACACATGTCCTTCAGGATCCTTGCATTTGCCCCTCCTGGGCTTGTAACACCCTTCCCCCAAGCTGTTTAAGCTGATTCAGGAGTGGTTTTGTTTGTTTGTTTGTTTGTTTGAGACTGTCTCACTCTGTTGCCCAGGCTGCAACCTCTGCCTCTCTGGCTCAAGCGATCCTCCCACCTCTCCCTGTAACTGGGACCACAGGCGTACTCCGCCCGGCTCATTTTTTGTATCTTTTGGTAGAGATGGGATTTTGCCATATTGCTAGGGCTGGTCTCGAACTCCTGAGCTCAAGCGATTTGCCCATCTCAGCCTCCCAAACTTCGGGGATTGCAGGTGTGAGCCACTGTGGCCAACCCTAAGAATGTATTGTTCATATCATCCAGCATCACCTCCTCAGAGACGCTCCCTGACCACCCTCGTGTTTCCCCACCCTCCGCCCTCCATCACGCTGCCCTGCCATTGGTTATATCTCCAACTGCACTTGCCACTGCCTGAAAGGATCTTTATCTGTTTATTGATGCATGTATTGTGTCTCTCCACCACCTGTAAACTGCAAAAGAAGGGGTTGTGCCTGGGGAGCTCACAGCTGCTTCCCCAAAATCTAGAACAGCCTCTAGTTAGACAAGAGCCATGAAGCAAAGCGATCCTAGGAAGGGGCTTCTCAGGTCTTCCCACTTCTGGATCTGGCTGGAGAAGGAGGCTGGTGTGCTTCGCATTGGACTCGATGGGTGGCCTTTCAGACTGACCAAAAAGCAGTGGAGGGCAGAGTGCAAGCTGTGGGGCACTCCCGACCTCACAGGGCTCCAGCAGCTTGACATGAGCCTCCTCCCCATGTCCTGTCCCCCGAGTCAGCGCAGGGTGACCTAAGCAGGTGTGTCTACCCAATAAATCTCTCTTCAAGCTGCCTTTCTGGGAAACCAGATTCCAATGATCCGCCCTGGTCCCTCCCTCTCCGGCTCGGGGGCATTTCTTAGGATAGGTATGCCTTCTAATGCTACCTTTGTGGAGGCCCAAGGAGTGTTCATCCTCTTGGGGGACAGGGTGCCTGAGTATGCCCAGGCCCTTTTTGCTGCTGCTTCCAAGCCGGGTATCAAAGGGGCCTGCATTGCGCACCCAGCCTCAGTCTCATTCCTGGTGGCCACAAGGGGGCACCGCTGGGTGTTTCTTAGTCCTTAGTCCTTGCTTAGTGCAGTGAACAAAACTGGTGGTTTGGGATAAGTCCTTAGGTTGCAATCTGCACATGAGCTATCCCCAGACACACCTCTTTATGCACAATGATATGAGGATCCTCTTCTCCCTTGATCACAGGTGCAGAAAGTGAAAATCCAAGAGCCAAAGGCAAACTAACCCACCACACACACAAGGAGCAAAGGGAGAAGGGGTTTGGTTGAACAGGGAGAAGATTCTTGGGCTGGGATGTGGTGGGACAGTTGACTGCCCCAAAATTTCAACATACCAGGGCTTTGGGATGGCAGTTGAGTTGGGAGGAAATACAGCTAGGTGTGGAGCTCTTTGTGCAGCTGCGGTTGTACCACAGGCACGTGCTGTTTTCTTAGATGATGGCAGCCCCAGCCAGGGCAGCCTGTGGATCCCCACTGAGGGTAGGAACGAACACTGATCATGGTCTACACCAGGACTGAGACGCACTGCAGCCCGGCAAAGCCCCCAGCCACATGAAGCTCTGGGTGAGTCACTGGTTATGCTGATGCTAAAACCATCTGATCCCCCTGCTGCTGACCCCACAGGGATGGGGGGGCAGTTACCCTGTCATTGCCCAAAGACACTGTGATCTGGCCAGAGAGAGGCTATGACCAGGATTGGGTCAGGCACAGAATTTGACTCAGGTGCAGAGGAAGGAAGGAAGGTGGGCTGGATCTGAGGTCTGGGGAAGCAGAAAACGCGAGTGTTGGGTGGCTGTGGATTCAGAAGACCAGGAAGACTGACTTGAGGGCTGCACAGGTCTCTATGTTTAAGGACTGTGGGGCTGAAAATCAGACACCCCAGATTACCAGCCATGTGGTCAGGATCGACTATACCACAGTAACAACCCCCAAATTCCAGTGGCTTCACCTGACAAGTTTATTTCTCGCTCAGTCCATGGCTGGCCCAGGCAGTGGGGGCCTCTTCTCCAGTCCCTTGGACACATGAGCAAGTGCCATCACAACACGTGCTTCCAGAAGGGAGAGGCAGAGAGAAGGAAATCAGGGGTCTCTGTACCAGCCTGGAGATGAGCCGCATCCCTTCTGCTCCCAACTCAACCGAAATTCATCTCGTGACTCCACCCAACCACAAGAGGGTCAGAGGCTGAGTCTTCCAAGTCCAGGAGAAGAGCTGGATTTCAGTGGCAACACGAACAATTACCCAGATTCTGAGGCTTTACAAAATACTTACTATTCCACTTCTCAGTCCCCTGAATCCAGACTTTCCTTCACCTCCTGATGACGCTCTCTGGGAGGTGAAGGTAAGAATATATGGCTTGACCGAATGGTGGGTTGAGCCGGGACCCTTCTGTCCCCAGAATGGATAATCCATGGATTCCTGTCTCCAGAACAGATGACCCATGGATCCACTGCTGCCCCCCCACCCGCCGCTGCAATCCCCTGGCACCCCCCACCCTCACCCACCCCTACACACACATATCAAAGCAGCCAAGTATTTTGGTTTTTATTGAATTCACCAGGCTCAAGGACAAAAAGAAAAAAAATGGAATGAAAGTGGAGTAGAACAGAAACTTGAGAGAGGTCCATCCCCACAAACACCCCAGGCCAAGGAACCTGTCTCTAAGAATAGGAGTTAGAGGTCCAGGCAAGCTGCATTCCGCTTCTTCCCCTCCCCTTAAAGGTGCTAGGGACAAAGGGAAGCACATGTCAGACTCAGGCACACAGCCTTTCTGTGCCGTTTCCTGGATTTTTCAGAGAAGGAACCTGGGTTGACTGGCCCTAGGCTTGCAGGAAAGGGAAAGTAAAAAGGCATGGCAGGAGGAGTTTGGGGATGGGGGAGGATGAAGGAGAAAAGCTCAGAAACCCAAGCTGGGCATTCCAAAAGGCTGGAATAAGAGGCTGCCCAAAGTAGAGCAAGAAGTGAAACAGACCCTTCCTTTCGGAGGGGCCACTGTGCATTGGACTTTAGTCAATGGCTCGTAACCCTGGACGCTGCTGTCCTGGCCTCTCACAGCTCAGGGCGCAGTTTGTATGATGTCAGAGCCATCTCGGCTGCAAAGCTCCCCACGTGCAGACAAGAAGGTTCAGGCGAACTGAGAACAGGGAGGATGGAACGGTCTGGAGGACCGTAAGAAACTGTTCCTCCTCGTGCTTGCACCTTTCTTCTTCTTGGGTGGTATTTGGGGGTGGTTAGATGGAGACGCTGTTCTCGATGAGGGGAGGGTCCAGGTAGGTGTAGGGCAGCTCAAGGCTCTGGTTCCGTTTCTGGATGTCCCTTGAGATCTGGGCCAGGCGGCTCTGGAAGGCAGCGATGCTTCGCCTTGGGGCCTCCTCTGTGAAGTGCTCATCTGGGTAGGTGCCCAGGGGCCTCTGGGAGGAAATCGGGCAAGAGGTCAGGATGACATTCAAGATGGGGTGGAGAATAATGAAGGACCACATGTAACAGCAAACACCGTCAAGTTACAGCCGTTGTAAACACCTGCCCTTCAAACCAGGGCCCCAAACCACCACTCCACGCATCCTGACACAAACGGCCCCCCAGCACTCAAACCCCAAACAGAGTAGGGGACACAATGTGACTTAAGAGCCAGCCAATCCAAATTCAGTGCTGCCTCTGCTGGCAAGCCCCTGCCTGTTACTTTGCCTCTTTGAGATGCAATTCCTGCATCTGAAAATGGATGGGTTGAACTAGAAAAAATGCTTTTTGAGGCAGGTTCTCACTCTGTTGCCCAGACTGGAGTAGTGGTGTGATCATAGCCACTGCAGCCTCAAACACCTGGGCTCAAGTGATCCTCCCACCTTGGCCTCCCAAAGCACTAGGATTACAGGTGTGAGCCACTGCGCCTGCCCAACAAAACCTTTAAAGGTCCCTTTCATACCTGATCCAACCGCTCTGTGAACTAAAAGAATACAACCACATTTCTCATACAGCTGAGATCAACATAAACACTGTCCAGCAAATATACCAAGAATATACCTACTACCTCACAATTTCACAAAATTCAACTCCTGGAAACAACCAGCATCCTGGTTCTAAGGCATCTTCACAATGAACCATGGTGATGGAACTTTTGCCAACACAATCACCATCATCCCACACTGCCACACTTTATAGCTTGGGCAACCATAATCAAGAAATATCACAGTGAACTCCAGTCACTGCTATCCTGTGTACAGGACTGTCCCTCCCCTACGATCACATCATGCAACCAGCTCATCACAACAACGCAGAGGCCCAGCCTCCTAACCAGCACACACTTCCCACTTAATGGAACCTTCATATAATGTAACTGTTGCCAACACTACTGATCTTTAACAAATTCCTTTTCTTGTTTTATTGCATTGCTGAAGGCCCCCAGATCAATGTTAAATAGCAGCAGTAACAGTGGGCATTATTTTCCTTTCTCTGACTTTAATGAATCAACATCTATGGTCTCACCATAATTACAGTGTTTTCTGAAGTACACTTTTTTTTTTTTAAAATGGAGTCTCACTTTGTCACCCAGGCTGGAGTGCAATGATGCGACCTTCACTCACTGCAACCTCCACGTCCCAGGTTCAAGTGATTCTCCTGCCTCAGCTTCCCAAGTAGCTGGGATTACAGGCAGCTGCCACCACGCCTGGCTGATTTTTGTATTTTTGGTAGAGATAGAGTGTCACCATGTTGGCCAGGCTGGTCTTGAACTCCCTCAGGTGATCCACCTGCCTTGGCCTCCCAAAGTGCTGGGATTACAGGCATGAGCCACCATGTGCAGCCTGAAGTATACTTCTAATCAAAACTCCTTAAGGGGGTTTCATTTTACACTGAGTTTTTATTAGTAATAGGTGTTCACATTCATCAAATGCTTTCACGGCATATAGTGAGATAAGTATATGGTATGCATCTTTATTGATATAATGGATTATATTGCTAGATTTCATAAGGTTGAACCAACCTTTCATTCCTAGAATAAATTAGACTTTGTCATGGTGTGTTATTGTTTTATTATTCACCATTGGCCTTCATTGGCTGATATATTTTTAAGATTGTTGTAGCTAAATGGAATGAGGTTACAATTTTTTTTGAGACAGGGTCTCGCTCTGTCACCCAGGCAGAAGTGCAGTGATGGAATCATGGCTCACAGCATCCTTAAACTCCCAAGTTTAAGCAATCCCCTCACCTCAGCCTGCTGAGTAGCTGGGATCACAGACATATGCCATCATGCCCGGCTAGTTTTTTTTTATTTTCTTGTTAGAGACAAGGTCTTACTATGTTACTCAGGCTGGTCTTAAACTCCTGGGCTGAAGTGATCCTCTCTCCTCTGCTTCCCAAAGTGCTGGGATTACAGGCATGAGCCACCACACCCGGCCTTATAATTTCATTTTTGTAATAACAACTAACATGTAAGCACTTTACATAAACCATTACAACCATACATCACCCCTTAAGACAGATACTCTCCTCATTCTCACTTTAAAGATAAGGAAATCAGGGCTTAGAGAGGCCATGACATATCTAAAGTCATATAGGTGGTAGGTGTGGATCTGAGACTAGAACCTTCTAATAAGATGCACTGCCCTTCTTAAGAGTACTACCTTTGCTAGGTGCTGACTCTAATTCAGCAAAAAGATTCAGGAAGCTTCCACCTTTTGCTATGCTTTCAAGCAGTTTGAGTGACTTAGGAATCATTTGTCTCTTGGAGGTTTAAAGGGATCAGATCTTTTAAAACCTTTCACATTTTTCTATGGTTTTTCATCTCTTCTGGAGTTTTAGGTGTCATATTTTCCTAAAAAAGGATTCATTTCATTTAGATTTCCAAATCTGTTTGCATAAAACTCTAAGCAGTATTTTATTATAATTTTTTAAATCGGCTGGGTGCAGTAACTCACACCTGCTGTCCCAGCACTTTGGGAGGCTTTGGAGGGCGGATCACTAGGTCAGGAGTTCCAAAACCAGCCTGGCCAACATAGTGAAACCCCATCTCTACTTAAAAAAAAAAAATATATATATATATATATATATAAATTAGCTGGGCGTGGTGGCAGGCACTTGTAATCCCAGCTACTTGGGAGGCTGAGGCAGGAGAATCACTTGAACCCAGGAGGTGGAGGTTGCAGTGAGCTGAGCCCGCACGACTGCACTCTAGCCTGGGTGACAAAGTGAGACTCTGTCTCAAAAAAAAAAAGTAAAAAATCTTCTCTGCATTTTTGGTTATATGCCTTTCCCATTCCTAGTGCTGTATGTTTATGTTCCCTTTCTCTTTTTTTTCCCCTTGATTTGAATTGTCCAGGCCAGATGCGGTGGTTCACTCCTATAATCCCAGCACTCTGGGAGGCTAAGGCAGGAGGATCATTTGACCCCAGGAGTTCAAGACCAGCCTGGGCAACATAACAAGACCCCGTCTCTACAAAAAATCAAAAAATTAGCTAGGTGTGGTGGTCTGTGCCTGTGGTCTCAGCTACATGAGACGCTGAGGTTGGAGGATTTCTTGAGCCCAGGAGTTGAGGATGCAGTGAGCTGTGATCACATCACTGCACTCCAGCCTGGGTGACCATGTCTGGAGTTGCCCAGGCTTTTCTTGAGCCAGCCTGACCCTGTCCAAAGAAAGAAAGAGAGAGAGAGAGAAAGAGTGAAAGTAAGAGAGAGAGAGAGAGGGAGGGAAAGACAGGAAAGGAAAGGCAGGGAAAGGAGAGGGGAAGGGAAGGGAGAGTAGGGGAGGGGAGAAGCTAAAAGCTAGTGCTAGAAGTGACAGTCTGCCACTTCTGGGCCTAGACTTGAAGAAATCTGAAAGCCTGTTTTCAATCTTGGAAGCCAGCCACCGTGCTATGAGGAAGTCCAGCTATCCTGCTGGAGAGAGACCTCTTGGAGATCCTGGGGGGTAAGACAGCATATGGAGACAGAAAGAGGCCACACAGAGGAGGACTGAGGCCCCAGACATGTGAGCAAAGCCTTCTGGGAGCTTCCAGCCCAGGTCAGTCACCAGCTGATTGTATGCAAGCATGCAAATGTTTCACCCTACCCTGTAGACCGCCCAGCTTAGCCCTGACCAAATTTCTGACTCAGAGAATCTTAAGAAAAAAATAAATATGTCTATAGTTTATTTTATTGTATTGTTCTTTTTCAAAGAACAAGTTTTATGCTTTTAAAATCAGATTGACATCTAATTTCTTGTTTTCTTTCCTTACTTAAAGATGGGGTCTTGTTATGTGGCCCAGGCTGAAGTGCAGTGGCTGTTCACAGGTGTGATCATAGCACACTGCAGCCTTGAACTCCTGGCCTCCAGGAATCCTCTCACTGCACCCTCCTGAGTAGTTCAGACTACAGGCCTGTGCCATTGCCCCTGGCTTAATACTTGATTTCTAAAACTATGGTATAGCCATCAAGAAAAACAACACACACACCAAAGAAAGAAAGTGAAAACAAAACAGAACACAGAAATATGACAGACTGGATTCAAAGCCTACTTACACCGGGTGCAGTGGCTCACGCCTGTAATATCAACACTTTAGGAGGCTGAGGCAGGCAGATCACCTGAGGTTGGGAGTTCAAAACCAGATTGACCAACATGGAGAAACCCCATCACTACTAAAAGTATAAAATTAGCCAGGCGTGGTGGCACACACCTGTAATCCCAGATACTTGAGAGGCTGAGGCAGGAGAAGCACTTGAACCCGGGAGGCAGAGGCTGCGGTGAGCCGAGATCATGCCATTGCACTCCAGCCTGGGCAACAGAGCAAAACTCCATCTCAAAAAAAAAAAAAAGCCTACTTAATAGCTCTGTGTTGTTGAGGAAATTGCTGCATCTCCCTGAACTTCAGTTTTTTTCCCCTGTAAAGTGGAGCTACCATTTACTGAACATTTATATGCCAGCACAGTGCCAAACATTTTATTTTTTATTATTATTTTTTTAATTAAAAAATTTAAAAAGGCACCCAACCTGGGGTGTGAACCCACAAGCCTGGGATTAAGAGTCTCATGTTCTACCGACTAAGCTAGCTGGGCTATTATCTATTTATTCATTTTTTTGAGACAGAGCTTCATTCTTTTTGCCTAGGCTGGAGTGCAGGCAGTGGCACGATCTCGGCTCACTGCAGCCTCCACCTCCTGGGTTTAAGCGATTCTCCTACCTCAGCCTCCCGAGTAGCTGGGATTACAGGCACCCACCATCATGCCCAGCTAATTTTTGTATTTTTAGTAGAGATGGGGTTTCAGCATGTTGGCCAGGCTGGTCTCAAACTCCTGACCTCAGACGATCCACCCACCTCAGTCTCCCAAAGTGCTGGGATTATAGGTGTGAGCCACTGTGCCTGGCTGCCAAGCATTTTAAATAGAGCTACGTATTCATTTCATATTTTAAAATAGTGTACACAAAGGATCTGATTTAATGACTGATAATTATATCTCCTCAGTGGCAGCTGCCATTATTATTGTTGTTATGAGTTTCCAAGTTAAACTTTCTATGGCTTATAGAAGAGAACCCTCCACCCTCACCCTGGTGCCTACTCATCCGTCATCCCGCTGGGACCAGATAGGGACTGGACCCAGAGTCCTGCCATTCCCAGGAAGATCAAACAAAAGAAGATCCCAGAAATCTTTTTTCTTTTTTTTTTTTTGGTCACGCAGGCTGGAGTGCAGTGGCGTGAACACGGCTCACTGCATTTTTGACCTCCTGGGCTCAAGTGATCCTCCCACCTTAGCCCCTGAAAGCACCTGGGACCACAGCCGCACACTACCACACCTGGCTAATTTTTGCGTTTTGGGTAGAGACGGGGTTTCACCATGTTTCCTAGGCTGCTCTTGAATTCCTGGGCTCAAGCAATCTACCGGCCTCAGCCTCCCAAAGTGCTGGGATTACAGGTGTGAGCCACGGCGCCCAGCAACATCTGGAATCTTTCTAGCACCAAAGGGAGTCAAGCATGAGAAATAAGGATATTCACCTGTCAGAGCGCTTGCGCGCAAGGCAGCTGTGTGAAAATGGAGATGATGGGCACTGGTGATAAAGGGCTACTTGCCTAGCCTAAACTGAGGTATTGCCTCCTCTCTAGCCCCCTGCCTCCAAAGTTGCCTGCGGCATCTGTTCACACAGCCACAAGAGCACCCTTGCTAAAGCAGATTAAACCACTGGGCCTCAGGCTTGATTGGCAGCCGGGTGGGGCTCATGCCTGTAATCCCAGGACTTTGGGAGGCCAAGATGGGCAGACCACGAGGTCAGGAGTTCGAGACCAGCCTGGCCAACATGTTGAAACCAAGGCTGTACTAAAAACACAAAAATTAGCTGGGTCTGATGGCAGATGCCTGTAATCCCAGCTACTCTGGAGGCTGAGGCAGGAGAATTGCTTGAACCCAGGAGGCGGAGGTTGCAGTGAGCTGAGATTGTATCATTGTGCTCCAGCCTGTGTGACAGAGCAAGACTCCATCTGGGGAGGTGGGGGTGGGGGCGGGGAAGTCTTGATTGGCTCCCCTTTGCCTTCTAAATGAATGCTGTGCAGTCAAAGCCCTACCTTCCTCTCCACTCTGCTATTTCCATCTGTGATCCTACAAACACACCAGTGAATTCTCACCTTTGCTCCTTGAATTCTGTCCTTCTCCCTCCCTAAAAACTAACCCTGCTCCTCCTGTCTGTCCACCTCCTGCTTGTCCTGCAGGTTTCAGCTTAGATGTCACTTTCTCCAAGAAGCCTTCCTGGGTTCCCCCAGACCCAGTTAGGTTCCACAGGGCCCTGTCCTTACCTCTGTCACTGGACTGTAAGCTCACAAGGACAAGGCTCATAGCTACCCATAACAGTGTCTGGCTCACTGCTGGTGCTCAGGAAGTGCATGTTGAATGGAGGAATTAATATATAAGTAATTCCTACAACACTGTGGCACCCTTTTTCATTGCCCTGTGTGTCTCCTCAACTAGACCACAGGCTTCTTAAAGGCAGGAAGGTCTCATCCAACTTTTTAGGCCTGCTGCCCAGTGCTGTGTTAACACATAGGAAGTATCCAACAAATGTTCGTTTTTTTGCTTTTTGTTTTTTGAGATGGAGTTCACTCTTGTCGCCCAAGCTGGAGTGCAGTGGCATGACTTCAGCTCACTGCAACCTCTGACTCCTGGGTTCACTTGATTTTCCTGCCTCAGCCTCCCTAGTAGCTGGGATTACAGGCACATACCAACATGCCTGGCTAATTTTGTATTTTTAGTAGAGACAGGGTTTCTCCATATCGGTCAGGCTGGTCTCAAACTCTTGACCTCAAGTGATTCGCCAACCTCGGCCTCCCAAAGTGTTGGGATTACAGGCGTGAGCCACTATGCCCGGCCTTGTTTTTTGGTTTTGGTTTTGAGACAGTCTTGCCCTGTCTCCCAGGCTGGAATGCAAATGCAGTGGTGTCATCTTGGCTCACTATAACCTCCACCTCCCAGGTTCAAGCAATTCTCCTGCCTCGGCCTCCAGAGTAGCTAGGATTACAGGTGCTCACCACCACGCCTGGCTAATTTTTTGTATTTTTAGTAGAGACAGGGTTTCCCCATGTTGGCCAGGCTGGTCTCGAACTCCTGACCTCAGGTGATCCACCCACCTCAGCCTCCCAAAGTGCTGGGATTACAGGTGTGAGCCACAATGCCCAGTCCAACAAATGCTTGTTGAATGTTTGGATGAACACCTGAGTAGGTGATGGATGAACAGTCGGATAAATGGATGGATGGATACGTTGGTAACTAAACTGGTATCTGCTTCCATCTATGTCTTTTGGGATCAATTATTATTTTCTGAAGAAACTGAAGAACCTAAGGCAGCTCTGCAGTGAACATAAAACCCACCAGTCAGTCCTCCAGCCCCCAGACAAAGCCACCACCACTTCCACGGGTGGCCCTAAAAAACCCTACTCCTCTCAACACCCCATGTACACACCTGGTCCTTGGGCTCTTGGCTAACCAGCCAGAAGAGGAGGAGGTTGTTACAGCTGATGTTGACTTCAGGGAGGGTGTCTAGGTAAGTCTTCAGGGTGGTGGTCCCCTTGGTCTGGGGTGGGGGCTGCCTCATGGATGATGGAGCATTGGGCATCCAGGCCCCAAAGTCATGCTGTGGAGACCCCCATCCCAGTTGGGTCAGCAGGCCAGAAGGGAAGCATCAGCTCCCTCTTCATCACCCCGATCCCACCTCTACCATCCGAGGGGTGACTGCTGGGAAATGGGATCATGGAAAGAGAGGACGGGTAGGGAATGCAAGGTCCCAGAGGTGGAGCAGGAGGCCAGTTTACTCCTTGTACTCCCCACCCAGTGTTCCAGACTGGGTCGAGTGAGTCACTAGGGAAGGAGGTGGCCCCAGAGTGGAGGTAATCCTAGAAAAGGGCCTTGGGCTGGCATGCCATACAGAGCAAGCTGATACTCCACCGGGCTGGGTTCTAACCATGAGAGGAGTCCCCAAGTTCTACCCCCAAATTAACCTCAACTTGAATCGCCATTACCACCTTGAACCCAGCTCCACCCACTTATCGCCCAGTGCCAGCCTTTCACCCCACTCAGTTGCCACTCCAACCCCAAGCCTCATCGTAAACCCACTGCAACCCTGACCCACCCATGCTCTCAACCTGAACACAGGCCTCAGGTCCACTGCTGACACCTGATGTCCCCAGGCCTGCCCTTTGCAGCCTCACCTGCCCACTGTTGACAGCAGCGTGCTGGGCAGAGCAATTGAAGATGATTGCAGTGAGGAACTTCACCAGCTCTCCTGGAGTGCACAGCCGGCTTGGGAAGCCTGGGTGTGGGGAGGACGGATAGAGGGTGTGGTTGGAAGGTACTGGATTCCTAGGGCCAGCTCAGGGCTGGGGCTTACCACAGGGGGAAAGTGAGGAAGTAAGGAATGCCTAGCCATGACTGTCTTAAGACTCAGATTAGGGTTGGGCTGAAGTTAGGGATAGCTATCACTAATGGTTGGTCTCCAAAGTGGGTCAGGGTAGGAGACGGGGGCTGGGATCTGGCCAGAAAATCCCCAGCATGCAGGCCAACGACAGAGCCAGGTTCCAGCCAAGTCCCCAGCTGCCTCTCCCTGACTTCCAAGGCACATCCACCTGCAGCCCCGGTTAGCATGCAATCATTTAATTCTACCCAAATTCACCAAGATTTGTTCAAGCGCCCAGTATCCAACCATCCTCTGTTGGGCTTAGCAGCAGAGACCAGTGACCACAGGGCGTGTTGCTTAAAAGCTCACGGTGACAGAAGCAGAATGAAGTTCTAAGACCAGAGCTTGGCTCTTTGAGAGGGCAGGCAGGACAGAAAGGGGCACCAGGAGCAGAGTGGTTAGTGGAGGCCTCCTGGAAGACAAGAGGGGTCTCATGAGTTGAAAGATGGGTCAGCCTTGAATGAAAAAAAGAAAAAACAGAGAGAAGTATTTCAGGGCTGGAGAGGGGAGCGCTCCAAGGCTCAGCCCTCGGTCCTCCTCACTCTGTGCCTCAATAATCTCGTCCACATCCATGACTGTAACCACCTCTCCCTCGCCAACTCCCAAATTCCCTCTTCGGCTGTGCCTGGCTCCTGAGCTCCAGACTCAGCCGTGGGCATTACCCTGCAGCGACTTACCTGACACCCCACCTGAGCATCTACGCCACCTCACACTGCACAGCGGTGAGAACAGACACCCGTCAGATTACGTCACCCTTCGATAAAACCCCGGGAGGGCTTCCCATCTCACTCACCTTGCCACGGCCCTCCTGGATCTAGCCCCAGTCCCTTCTCTCACTTCTTTTCCTTCCTGGCTTTTCACTTATTCGACTCCAGCCACACAGGCCTTCCTGACATTTCTCAGACGTACCAGCACATTCAGACCTCAGGGCCTGTACATTTACAATATCTCTGCCTGCTACTCTTGCCCCTGTAATCCCCAGAAGTAGCACCTGCATTTCCTTCAGGTCTCTGCCCTGACCACCTCCCTGAAATAATCGTTCCACCTTGAGACACTATATTGCATGATGCTGTCTCAGTTTTCCTCTTCACGTTCATAACCACCTGACATACTTGTTTGTTGATGATCTCCCTCCAAAAGAATGTTAGGCTCCACTAAGGCTAGAATTTTTGTCTTTTTCACTACTAAACCTCAGCATCTAGAACAAGACTTAATCAATACCAAGGGCCTGGTAATTACTGGCTGAATGAGGTGAATGCATGAGAGGGTAAGAAGCCAGAGCATGGGAGGCAGAGGTGGGAGGATCGCTCGAGCCCAGGAGTTCGAGATCAGCCCGGGCAACATAGCAAGACCCTGTCTCTCAAAAAAAAATTTTTTTTAATTAACTGGATGCGGTGATGTAGTGGTGTGTGCCTGGGTAGTCCCAGCTACCAGGGAGACTGAGGTTGAGGATCACTTGAGCCTGGGAGGTCAAGGCTGCAGTGAACCATGATCACACCACTGCACTCCAGTCTGAGTCATAGAGTAAGACCCTGTCTCCAAAAAAAGAAGCCAGAGTGGGAAGGCATGGGGCATCAGCAGGGTGAGGGAGCAGGGAGGCGACCTAATTGGAGGTGGTGACGCTGCAGCAGCATGCAGGGCCATGTGGTTTCTGGGGCAGTATTTCAGAGGATTACCAGGGTGGTGGCCCTACAGGCTTGGCAGGCAAGCGGCCAGTGGCTGGGGAAGGTTGAGAAGCAGCTGCTACAGTTCAAAAGCACTGTAAGGAAGGCTACGATTAGGGTGGTGACAATAGAGATCAGCCACCTAACTGGATTTAGGAAGACAGAGAGGGAAACATGAGTCAAAGAGAACTAAGGTTTGGAGTCAGGCCAACTGGGCAGAGGCTGATGAACAGAACAGAGAGGTTGGGCGGAAAGATCCCACATCTGCCTGGGAGTGTGTGGGAGTTTTCTGAATGCTCTGCTCCTGGATGAGTCTCTAAACTCGGAGGCTGAGAACAAAAAAGCAAAGCAGGTGGACACACCTGTAGTGTCAGCTATTTGGAAGGCTGAGATGGAGGATTGATTGAGCTCAGCAGTTTGAGACCAGCCTGAGCAACAGAGCAAGTCCCTGTCTCAAAAAAAATGAAAACAAAAACAAACAAACAAACAAACAAAAAACAAAGAGGTCAGATCATCTAAGGAAATTTTTCTTATTGCCTATTTTTCCCCCATTGGAATATGGAATCTGACCAATATAGTGGGAAAAAAAAACCCATCTCTACTAAAAATACAAAAATTTTCCAGGCACGGTGGCATGCGACTGTAGTCCCAGTTACTAGGGAGTCTGAGACAGGAGAATCGCTTGCACTGGGAGGTGGAGGCTAACGAGTGTGTTTTGCCTTTTTAAATACTGTATGTGAATCTAGAATAGGTTTGTACTCGTTGGAAGAGCTGTTATCAATCTGAAGAGTGTTCTGATGCATTAAATCAGAGACAAATGCAATAAAGTAAGATAGAGGAGTTGAATTAACAGTAATTAGATCCCCCTTTGGGTCTTAAGTAGGAAACAAACACATCCAAATATAAAACAACTGCCCAGGGAGGAGGAGCTGTCAGGATCAAGACTGCTCGTGATTAATAGCAGGTTTGCAAAACACAGGGAAGGGTTACCCTTTAAAAACTCAAAGGCCAGGTGCGGTGGCTCACGCCTATAATCCCAGCACTTTGGGAGTCCTATCACCTGAGGTCAGGAGTTCAAGACCAGCCTGGCCAACATGGTGAAACCCGATCTCTACTAAAAATACAAAAATTAGCCAGGCGTGGTGGCAGGTGCCTGTAATCTCAGCTACTTGGGAGACTGAGGCAACAGAATCACTTGAACCCAGGAGGCGGAGGTTGCAGTGAGCCAAGATCGTGCTGCTGCATTCCAGCCTGGGTGACAAAGCTAGACTCTGTCTCAAAAAATAATAAGAAAAAAAAACTCCAAGAGAGTTCTGGCTGTCACCACCTTAACCCAGAAATCACTCTGAGCATCACTAATAGTGAGACAACCTGACATTATGTGCATCCCAATATGATGCAATGCAGAGGGCAGAGCATCACCTGAGAAATATTCTTGCCAAAAATATTAAACCTTCAGACATGACTTCTGGTTTACAAAAAACATGGGAGACAGCCAGGCCAACATGGTGAAATCCTGTCTCTACTAAAAATACAAAAATTAGCTGGGTGTGCTGGCACACGCCTGTAAATCCAGCTATTCAGGAGGCCGAGGCACAAGAATTGCTTGAACCCAGGAGGCGGAGGTTGCTGTGAGCAGAGATCGCACCACTGAACTCCAGCCTGGGTGATGATGGAGTGAGACTGTGTCTCAAAAAAACAAAAAACAAGAGACAGAGGAATAGGGTGAGTGACATCATGAGGAAGCAATGAGATAAATTCAGAAGGCGAAATATTCTGGAGAACAACTAGTCCCGGCTCTTCAATTAGTCTATGTCACGTGATTTTGGGAAGCAGCGAGGGAAGAGGGGCTGTTCTAAGTTATGAGAGACTCTGGAGTTGAAACCAAAACAAAACAGCATGTGGTCCTTGGTTGGCTCCTGAATCAATAGGGAACAGCTGGGGAGAAATGGGTCAAATGAGAATTTGTTTGTATTTATTTATTTATTTGAGAGGGAGTCTCTGTTGCCCAGGCTAGAATGCAGTGGGGCGATCTTGGCTCACTGCAACATCTGCCTCCTGGGTTCAAGAGATTCTCCTGCCTCAGCCTCCCAAGTAGCTAAGATTACAGATGCCCAATACCACACTCGGGTAATTTTTGCATTTTAGTAGAGTCAGATTTTCACCATGTTGGTCAAGCTGGTCTTGAACTCCTGACCTCAAATGATCTACCCACTTCAGCCTCCCAAAGTGCTGGGATTACAGGCATGAGCCACCATGCCCGGCCAAATGGGGAAATTTGAATATGGACTAGATATGAAAGTGACATTGGAGAGTAGTGTCAATTTTGTTTCATGTGATGACAGTATTGCAGTTATATAGAAAAATGTCCATTTTTGCCAGATGTGGTAGCTCACACCTATAATCCCAGCACTCTGGGAGGCTGAGGAAGGTGGATCACCTGAGGTCGGGAGCTCAAGACCAGCCTGGCCAACATGGTGAAACCCTGTCTCTACTAAAAATACAAAAGTTAGCTGGGCATGCTGGCATGAGCCTGTAATCCCAGCTACTCGGGAGGCTGAGGCATGAAAACTGCTTGAACCAGGGAGATGGAAGTTGCAGTGAGCCAAGATCATGCCTCTGCACTCCAACCTGGGTGGCAGAGTGAGACTCTGTCTAAAAAAAAAAAAGAAAGAAAAAGAAAAATGTCTATTTTTAAGATCCACATTGATCAGGGGTGAAATAAGATGACAGTAACTTACTTTAAAGGGCTTCAGCAATAAACAAAAGCAACAGATTTGATATGGCAAAACGTTGGCAATTGTTGAATCTAGTGGTGGGTAAATGGGTGAGTATTACACTATACTCTGCTTTTCTGTATGTCTGAAAAAACTTTTGTTTAAAAAGAAAAGCCTCTAAGCCCATTACAGGGCTGCAATAGCTGTTCATTCTATTTGGAGGTGACTTGAGACCATTCCTTCTCTCTCAGGCTCACCATACAGGAGCTCCTCTAGGTGGCTTCTGGAAGTACTAAGTAAGCTTAAAAGCCACATTCCTGCTGAGAGACCTCCCCAGGCCAGGTCTGGAGGATGGACAATTGTGCCACTCTGAGCTTTCCCTTTTCATCCACTACCCTCATATAGACAGGCTTCTTCTACTTTTTTTTTTTTTTTTTTTTTTTGAGACAGAGTCTCACTCTTGTCGCCCAGGCTGGAGTGCGGTGGCAAAATCTTGGCTCACTGCAACCTCCGCCTCCTGGGTTCAAGCAATTCTCCTGCCTCAGCCTCCTAGGTAGCTGGGACTACAGTCACATGCCACCACACTCAAATTTTTAGTAGAGACGGGGTTTCGCCATATTAGTCAGGCTGGTCTCCAACTCCTGACACCTCAGGTGATCCACCCGCCTCGGCCTCCCAAAGTGCTGAGATTACAGGCCTGAGCCACTCCATCTGGCTTCTACATTTTTGCATAGCAGAATACAAACTGTAAAATACAGTGGCGGTAGGTAGGTAGCTACAAAGAGCAGCAATGGGCTGTGTAACCCAAGCATAGCCAGACCTCACTCTATGGAGGGGTGACCTTACAGTTGTCATGTGCTGGGCT